>ML372203.1:0-18454 GCA_005239525.1 Nicotiana knightiana
AGCCGAAGCATCAACATTTGCTTTAACAGTATCAGCCAAACCCATATAAAAGTGCTGCCCCAATATTTGCTCTGGAATACCATGATGTGGACAGATAACCGCATCCCCTTAAATCGTTCCCATGTCTCTTGCAGTGTTTTAATTGGTTTCTGTCTGAAGCTCAACATTTCATCAATTTGTTGAGTAGTCTTGTTGGGTGGATGAAACTTGTTCACGAACTGTTTGACTAACTCCTCCCATGTGGTGATGGAATTGATGGGGAGTGAGTTTTAGCCAAGTCTGGGCAGCTCCAGTCACTGAGAATGGAAACAACAACAGTTTTATTGCCTCCTGGGTGACGTTTGGCTGCCTCTGTGTTTTGCAAATTGACAGGAAGTTATTCAAATGCTGCTGGGGGTCTTCGATATATGATCCTGAGAATAGCCCTTTGTTCTACAATAGGTGCATCATGTTATTTGTTATCTGGAAGGACTCGGCCTGAATCTGAGGAACCAGTATCGCTGTGGCCAAATTCTCAGCTGTAGGTTGTGCCCAGTCATATAGAGGAGCTTCTTCCCCTATGTGAGCGACTGGGTCTACCACGTCATCCCCGTGATTGTTTCGGTTGTGTGCATCTTCCATGTCTGTTTCAATTTGTTCAATTTGTGGTTGATGTTTGCTTTTATGGTTGGTCCGATTTAGGGCCTTGAAAACTTTCTCGGGGTCTGATAAAGCTTCAACTACTTCACCAGTCCTCGATGAGTTTCTAGGCATGCACCTGCAACACGTTAGCAAACGTTAAACTTTCAATGTAAAAATGNTAACTTTTACTCAATCAATTCTCTTAATACTTTTTAATATAAATTGGTGATGTTTTACTAATTCTACTGAAAATAATAATAACTAGCAATTACTAACAATTTGTTGTAAACAATGATGATAAAAGTCTAAGGTTATGGTTTCCCCCGTTGGTGAACTTACTTCTTGGATACTTTTTATAGTTTGATTAGTTGTCTCTATCAATCATGAACACTCTATCTACCATAAATCTCTCTCAAGTAATTATGATAATTTACTAGACGCACTCTCTCAAGTTACGCTAGCTAGATTGCATTACAGTTCACTTTAGATTGCACCCGAGGTATCGTTATCTCTAATCCAACCTCTAAACCCTCGGTTATGACTTTCATCTATACTCCGGGAGTGATGTTGTTCAAACAACTACCTAAATATGCACTCTCTCTCAAGTAGATACATAATAAATAGGAACAGCTAATTGAGGGCCCTTCAATCAACTACAACAAGAACGTAGTTGAACAAATAGAGATTAATCAACCAATCAAAACTATATTAATATCACAATATGTTTATCCCCCAACGAGTTCTACCAAAACCCTAGATTAAGAAACTTAGTTACTCATATTCCTAAGAATCAATTCGAAATTAACTTGCATAATTGAACTACAAAATAATGAATAAAAGCTATAAAAATCAATGTTTGCTTCACTGAGTAATAATCCACACGTCTTTCTTCACTTTGATGACTTCTTCTCTTCAAAAAACTCCTTCAAGTTGTGTTTTGGGGTCTATTTATATGTTTAGGACAAACCCTAAACATGTAGGAGACTTCTATTCCAACCGGGAAACACTTAAACTCTTCAAAACTCGGAATTGACCGGACCTCGGGACCCTAGCGTTTGGGCTCAAACGCTCCCTTAAAGCCAGGGCAGGCCTGGCGTTAGGGCCCAAACGCCCCTAACACCAGGGTCAACCTGGCTTTAGGGGCCAAACGCCCCACTAACGCCAGGGACAACCTGGCTTTAGGGGCCAAACGCCCGNGCATATAACATGTTAAACCATGAATTCTAGCCTCGCATCAACGAACCTGCTCCAACTTCAAAAATCGCATTCTGACGCCGATGTCAAAATTTCCAATTCCGGTCTGATTTCTCAAAAACCTTCAAAATCCTATCTTTAGCCAAATGACTTCAAAATGACCTACAGACATCCGAATTCACTTCTGATTGCGCTCCCAACTCCAAAATCACCATACGAAGCTATTCCCAGACTCGGAATCCCAAACGGACATCAATATCACTGAAATGCGCTTCAAGCCAAACTTAGGAAATTTCTTCTAAAATGTTGACTTCCACAATACACATTGAAACGCTCTTGGGTTATCCAAAACCCGATCCATACATACGCCCAAGTCCGAAATCATCATACGAACCTGCATGAACCTTCAAATCCTGATTCGGAGGTTGTTTACTCAAAATTCCAATCTTAGTCAATTTCTCCAACTTAAGGCTTCTGAAATGAGAATTTTCTTTCCAATTTGACTCCAAAATTCCCGAAATTCAACTCCGACCATGCCTACTAGTCATAATACCTGAAATGGAGCTGCTCATGACTTCAAACCGCTGAACGACGCGCTAGAGCTCAAAATGACCGTTCGGGTCGTTACATTCTCCCCCACTTAAGTAGACGTTTGTCCTCGAACGTGCTAAGAACTGATCTGGAGTTATCTGAAATCATTGTTTAACACCTCGTGCACCTTCCCGTTCTAACACAACCCAGTTGATTACATTAGCTTGATCAAATTTGAAGATTTCTTCTTTTATCCACATAATAAGCTCAGAATCCAGTTCCAACACCTGAAATTTCTCTGCCAGGACTAGTTCCAATATATAAACACCGTATCAACTACCACATAATATACCAGAACATGATTGCATACCCTTGCTGAATTAGCACCATGCACTGCATAATTCATCATCTGACCACAATGACACTCCTTGAACCTTAATAGCCAAAATTCCACGAATCTGATGCTCCCAATGCACCTCATAATATATATACACACCCTACTATAATGCTGGCGATACCACCACAACGGAGGAGATGCGTAGAAATTTCTAACCAATTGCAGAGTTAACCAAACATGAAATAATTCCTCTTGACTAAGGCCATCGTCTCATTACAAACCAATAAGGGTAACTGTCCTTCAATGTATTTCACAAAATCTTATCGCGCTAGATCCCTGATACAAAAATCTCGGTTCAACTAGTATGAACTGTTCAAACAACCAATCACCCCAGACACGACCAACAGTCTCACACGACGCCACAATGCGCCAATATGCCATAATTCGAACATGATACATAAGGAAATGACTCAGGAAAGGACTACTCGACTCACACAACTAATATGGACTTTCGAAAATAGGAAGTATAACATAAGAAAAATAGATATAGGGAGCCGTACTCATCATCACTCTATTGCGGCGTGCAACCCGATTCAAACAACATACCCGTGGTGGCGTGCCACCCGATCCCATCATAAAATTCACATAAGGAATATACACGGAGCTGAATTTCTCACTATTACAAATTACTGAATATCGATCATAAGCACGCTAAGTGCATAATATCATCTTGGGGAGACTGATAGAGCCATACACTATGAAAACTCGAGCACAACTGAGGTGCGATATATATATATATATATATCTCAAGAGCTATACTGCTCACATAACATCATCTCTACGCGGGACCTTAACACATAAGAAATTATCAAGCCGTTTCACAACTCACACGGCACAATCGTAATATCACATGAATTTGACGAAGACGGAAAAATCACCTGATATTCCAACACCCCTCCTTGAGGAGCGCTATACTAAAATGAACACATCTGCCTCACATGATGCCCATAATCCTGTTTAAACCCATTCACACACTTCAAGCTGATTCTGCTCGCACTGAACTATGCTAATAGCTTTTACCTAGGTCCATATTAACCCACTTCCTCTTATAAAATGCAAGAACAACCATCATATTCGGGACAACATCCCGCAATCCACAACCAACTGAACCGAAAGCCTTCCTGGCATAAATCCTCAAATAAGAAATATTGCACTTCCTTATACTTGGTCTAAATATTCAACCAATCAGGTGACTACATGTCACACTTATACCATCTTTCTGTGTTCACGCTCCCACGACCTTCCACACAAGGTAGCAAGTCTTCACATCCACCACTGGTCATACTAACGCGGTAAAACAAATCAAGAACCCATAACTAGGATGCAAAGACTCTTCCACCGAATATCGATCTCAGGTGATACTGAAGATAACACCAGCTCACTCTAAACTTTCAAATCACTTTTTCTTCCTCATCCGATCTCATGACATCCTTGTTAACACTGAACCGCAATCTCGATTCTTACTCCCAGTTATTCACTGTTTACTGCACCTAACATGCCAATATGAGATTGCGCAAGAATTCCATCATAACCCCTGAACCACTAATAGGGGAAACACCTCATCATATAGAAACCTCTTACTTACCTCAATTCAAGAGAACAATAACAACAGTCAAGTGAATTTTCACAATCACCAAACATGCAAATCCTTAAGTATTGGTCTGAACCATCATAAACATTACGGGATCCGCCTACACCTGAAAGGCCATAACACTCGAATGCTCCCACATGAAATCTATGACGATGGACGACAAGACCCGCACATACCGTCCCAAACCTCATGCATAATTTAATTACACTGACGAAACTGATAACTGCCGTACATGTGCCATTTCAACCATGGCTAATCCATCTATCTTATTTTAATCATCTTTAATTGCCTCAGAAATAATAGTAACTTACTTCAACTCATAGAAACTCAACCCTCACTCATCCCGAGTGACCTTGATTCATGAGACCATGCTGCCTAAATCCCGTAACCCGTCACATACCCTCCTGATAATCTTCCTAACCCGGAGTTTATTTCTCTCACTCCTCCAATACTATCCTGCACGCTGAAATTAACATACAACACTCCAATTATTTTCCCTTTTTCAGGATTTATACTGCAAAATCTCGACTCTTAATCATACTGCTGCCCGAAACCCTTAAACGCCGCATTCTTAACTTTCGAATTTATTAGGACCACTATTGAGAGTTACCCACTCTGATTGGCCCCGAATGCAATCAACTCCAAGGCTCTTCTAGCACATGAACATCCTCTCAATGAAGTACATGACTGAGTCACTACCATTACAACTCGCCTATGCCTTAAGCATACATTCTGAATCTTTCAAAGCCTAACCTTGGTCTGACAAGGCCAATGTTTGCACACATTCATCAAATCCCACGCACGATCACCATTTTACTCCTTTCCCCTTAGCTGAAATAACTTGCCAACACACCAAAAATCCGCAACCCTATGATACCACAATCCTGCAACCCAACTGAAGGTGGTGGGACTCCCCCACTTAGCGCGAAGCTAGTCCTTGCACCACTCTAGACCATGCTGAGATTCTTTCCCCTTTGTTAATGTGATCTTGCTCAACCAATCCGTCCAATTCTTCCAAATTCTCTTGTTAGAACTCCCTAAATACTCAAATTCTCTAGCATCATTCACACATTCTGCCTCCTACCGATTAGACACTAGAATCCCTCACAGAAACTTGCCAACCACATAACCGCTAACCTACTCACAGAAGATAACCCACCTGTGGAAATCACCAACTGACACCTTCCAACGACGCCGTATTGCACCCCCTCTACAACATCAATATCCCATCCTAAACCTGTTCTCATTCACCAACTTTACCAGTTTGTCCGCTCCCCATGGACATCTCCTAAATGCGCTACAATATCCTCTAATTCACCATTATGCTGCCACTCTCCCAACTTGGTTAAACCCATTCCTTTAAGCACTACCTGACCTCCTTTATTTATGCCTGGCCTTTTAGAAATTTGCTGCCGCCTGACACTTCTCACATGTCTTCCTTCATCGTATGCTGCCCAATTGCTGCCTCAATTCAATATCATTCTCTGCAGCTCTTAAACGAGCAGTTCACCATGACTTCAAACTCTCTGAAGATCATTTATCTCGAGCTGCCTTCATTATCAACACTTATCCAGTACTGAACCACCGCATCTCACAGTCTTAGCCAACCGCATTCTTCAATACTTCTTCACAATACTCTAACCCCATGCAGCCGAAGAAACCATGGCACTGACAAACTTAACACATTCCATTCGATCAAGGATGACGATAACACATCACAGGTGAATACTCCACCTTACTTGGAAACACCAAGTCTTACTACTTTATCAACCCCAACCGGACCATTCATAATCCAAATGCCTTTCCACTACCGGAACTAAAATACCGATCTCTCGAAATCATACTCTAAGAAGACCTCTCTTGAAACCATTCATCATGACTCAACATATGGACAAGTGTTCTATCATCATATCAACATCGCGCGATAACCAATCGTAAACATCGTCACAAACTGAGTATAACCTCAAGACTCTCAGAAACACAGCTACTGAGCTGAAACAACATATTATCCTTCCGCAGGGCCATAACAACAGCCCCAACCAATTACACATAGAAAATATCTCGCATCATATCCGTAGCACCATTTCAATTCCTCAAATTCCCGATTCATAACAAGCGTTTCACGATGTATAAGATTGAGTAGGATGAAACATAGGCATAAGACTTAAAGGAATCAAATCACACGATGAGGAATAAAAAAGGGAACTACTCCTAACAGCCCTGTAGCCTCTCGAAGATAAGTACAAACGTCTCCGTACTGATCCGCAAGACTCTACTAGACTTGCTCATGACTCGTGAGACCTAAGGGAACCTAGTGCTATGATACCCTGTTGTCACGACCCAAAATCCGTTAAGGTCGTGATGGTAGCGGACACCATTGTTAGGCAAGCCAATCATTAATTAGTTTAAATAAATTCCCGTTTTAACATTTTTGAAATCATTACCTTTAACTTATTACGTAATAACTAAACAAAATTTTTGTTAAGTAAATACGATAGTTTAACTTTCAATTTTTATAAAATACATCCCATACACATCCCATAACTCGGTGTCACAAGTGCATGAGCAAATTCTAAGAATTTCACAAATACTACGAAGCTTGTCCGAAATATAAATTGGACAAGGAATTTTAAAATGAAAATAAATACAATATGAGGGAGACTCTGTCAGCTGCGGATTGCCTCCGGATGATGCAGCTCGCCTAAGTCTCAAAACCAGCAACATCACTATGAAAGTACCTGTGCAAATAAAAATGCACAACAACTATAGCATGCATACGGAAACAACGTGTACTCAGTAAGTATCCCGCCAAACCTTAGAGAGGTAGAGAGGAGAGGTTGATTTAACACTTGCTAGAGATCAATTGAGTATAATCAAGTGAGACACTAGATGTCATAGGGAATTTTTTCAAAATCAGGAATAAATAATAGCCACCCTTCCACATTTAACACTTTAAGTCTTCGTCATTTCAATAACGAATAATCAAAAATGGATGATTTAATCAAATAACAAATAATCAATGGGAAAGAACAACTTCTTCCAAAATTTAATAACTCTAAATCTCTATCATTTCAGTCGACAACTTAAAATTTCCAGGCCAGTAATCAAGTAAAATCACAGCAAATACGCAGTAAATATTATGCGCAAGCAATGCCGAGGTTCGAACGGCGCGGACCAATAATAATAAATTGTGCACTGCCGAGGGTCGAACGACTCGAACCATAGATGCATCTATATACCCCGCTCGCGAATCGATCATGCGACGCGGTTATACATAAATACAGGGTTATTCACATAATAAGTCCACATTTTTATCAAGAAAGCAGTTACCCAGGAAAGTGGTAAAATTCTTCTTAAAGGAACACGAAAAATAGCATTTAAATCTTTGTTTAAAAACTCATTTGCCAAGTTTAATAATATTCAATAATATAACCTTATCAGGAATACAATTATCCATGAAGGAATCAATTCTCTTTCTAAATGATTAAGAAAGGTACATTCTAGCCTTCTTAGGAAGTAAATTATAAATTCAATAGCATTATCAGTCTAATATTATCTGCAGGATCACATGATATTTTATTGAGAAGGTCACAAGTACGACAAGTAAAGCATGCCAGTGGGTCCTACACTACCCGGACATGGCATAATAGTAGCTACGCACAGATCCCATCACCTCGTGCGTACGTAGGCCCCGTGGATAGTAGCACATATTTAATTAGTTCACGTAGGGAGACAATTCCCCCTCACAAAGTTAGAAAGGAGACTTACCTCGCTCAGAAATTCCATAAGCGGCTTCCAAACCCTTCAAACGACTCCAATTGATGCACAATGCCCCAAAATTAACCAAATAATGGGCAAGGCAATGAAAGTTCACTCTAATATTTGCAACAATTCAGATTATATAAACTCCTATCTCCGCTCAAGGAGTTGACCAAAATGCCCTCAAGGCCACGTGCCCGGATTCCGAAATTTCTCGAAGATAAACTCTACCCATTACTTTACTAACTCAAATATATCATTTATTCAAATATTCATGCTCAATTCGTGGTAAAAATCCGAATTACAATTTCTAGGTTTTTCCTCCAAAAATCTCAATTTCCTACTAATTTCCACCTCTAATTCCATGCATAAACCTTGTATTTAACTTAAAAATATGAAGAAATTACTTACCTAGTAATGCATGATGAAAATCCCTCTTGAAGCTCCTCAAAGTCGTCCAAACCAAAGAAAAATTGGAGAAAATGAGCAAAGAATCTCGGTTTTAAAACATTCTGCCCAGGCCTATTTTCGCACCTATGATCCAACCTTCGCACCTGCGGGAGCGCAGGTGCGCCTAGACTCCCGCACCTGCGGCTTCCTCAGCTCCAGCCAAAACTCGCACCTGCGGCGCCATAGCCGCGCCTGTGGCTCCACACCTGCGGCCCAAGCCTCACAGGTGCGGTCACACCAGATAACAGCAACCTCAGCCCTTCTTCCAACTCCAAACTTGATCCGTTAACCACCCGGAATCCCCCTGGGACCCTGTCAAATTACACCAATCTGTTCCAAAACATAATGCGAGTTTGCTCGAGGCCTCAAATCACATCAAACAACGCTAAATCACAAATCGCACTAAAATTCAAACTTTAAGAACTTGAAATTTCAAACTTCCACATCCGATGCCGAAACCTATCAAATAACATCCGATTGACCCCAAATTTTGCACTCAAGTCATATTCGACATTACTGACCTACTCCAACTTCCGGAATCGCATTCCGACCCCGATATCAAAGTTTCCACTTCCGGTCGAATTTCTGAAAAACCTTCAAATACCTATCTTTAGCCAAATGACTTCAAAATGACCTACGAACGTACGAATTCACTTCCGATCGCGCTCCCAACTCTAGAATCACCATAAAAAGCTATTCCCAGACTCGGAATCCCAAACGAACATCAATATCACTGAAATGCGCTTCAAGCAAAACATAGGAAATTTCTTCTAAAATGTTGATTTCCACAATACATACCGAAACACTCCCAAGTTATCCAAAACCCGATCCATACATACGCCCAAGTTCGAAATCATCATACGAACCTGCAGGAACCTTCAAATCCTGATTCGGAGGTTGTTTACTCAAAATTCCAATCTTAGTGAATTTCTCCAACTTAAGGCTTTGGAAATGAGAATTTTCTTTCCAATTTGACTCCGAACTTCCCAAAATTCAACTCCGACCATGCCTATGAGCCATAATACTTGCATTGGAGTTGCTCATGACTTCAAACCGCTGAACGACGCTCTAGAGCTCAAAACGACCGGTCGGGTCGTTACATTCTCCCCCACTTAAACAGACATTCATCCTCGAACGTGCTAAGAACTGCTCTGGAGTTATCTGAAATCACTGCTTAACACGTCGTGCACCTACCCGTGCTACCACAACCCAGTTGAGTACATTAGCTTGATCAAATCTTAAGGTTTCTTCTTTTATTCACATAATAAGCTAAGAATCCAGTTCCAACACTTGAAATTTCTCTGTCAGGCCTAGTTCCAATATATTAACATCGTATCAACTACCACACGATATACCAGAACATGACTACATAGCCTTGCTGAATTAGCACCATGCACTGTATAATTCATCATCTGACAACAATGACACTCCCTAAACCTTAATAACCAAAATTCCACGAAATTGATGCTCCCAATGCACCTCATGGTATATATACACACCCTTCTATAATGCTGGAGATTCCACCACAACGAAGGAGATGCGTAGAAATTCCCAACCAATTGCAGAGTTAACCAAACATGGAATCATTCCTCTTGACTAAGGCCATCATCTCATTACAAACCAATAAGGGTAATTGTCCTTCAATGTATTTCACAAAATCTTATTGCGCTAGATCCCTGATACAAAAATCTCAGCTCACCCAGTATGAACTGTTCAAACAACCAATCACCCCAGACATGACCAACAGTCTCACACGACACCACAATGCGCCAATAGGCCACAATTCGAACATGATACATAAGGAAAGGACTACTCGACTCATGCAACTAATATGGACTTTCCTTAGAAAATAGGAAGTAAAACATAAGAAAAATAGATATAGGGAGTCGTACTCATCATCACACTATTGCGGCGTGCAACCCGATTCAAATAACATACCCGTGGCGGTGTACCACCCGATCCCATCATAAAATTCACATAAGGAAATATACACGGATCTGAATTGCTCAATATTAGAAATTACTGAATATCATCATAAGCACGCTAAGTGCATAATACCATCCTGGGAGACTGATAGAGCAATACACTACGCAAACTCAAGCACAACCGATGTGCGACATATATATATGTATATATATATATATATGTATACTTTGAATCTCAAGAGCTATCCTGCTCACATAACATCATCACTACGCGGGACTCAACACATAAGAAATTATCAAGCCGTTTCACAACTCACACGGCACAATCAAAATATCACATGAATTTGACGAAGACGGAGCAATCACCTGATATTCCAACACCCCTCCTTGAGGAGCGCCATACTGAAATGAACAGATCTACCTCATATGAAGCCCATAATCCTGTTTAAACCCATTCACACACTTCAAGCTGATTTTGCTCGCACCGAACTATGCTAATAGCTTTTACCTGGGTCCATATTAACCCACTTCCTCTCATAACACGCAAGAAAAACCATCATAGCCGGGACAACACCCCGCAATCCACAACCAATTGAACCGAACTCCTTCCTGACATAAATCCTCAAATAAGCAATATTGCACTTCCTTATACTTGTTCTAAATATTCAACCAATCAGGTGACTACATGTCACACTTATACCATCTTCCCGTGGTCACGCACCCACGACCTTCCACACAAGGTAGCTAGTCTGCACATCCACCACTGGTCAAACTAAGTTGTAAAACAAATCAAAACCCATAACTAGGATGCAAAGCCCCTTCCACCGAATATCGATCTCAGGTGGCACCGAAGATAACACCAGCTCACTCTGAACATTAAAATCACTTTTTCTTGCTCATCCGAGATCATGACATCCTTGTTAACACCGAACTGCAATCTTGGTTCTTACTCCCAGTTACACATTGTTTACTGCACCTAACATGCCAATATGAGATTGCGCAAGAATTCCATCATAACCCCTGAACCACTAACAGGGGAAACACCTCATCATATGGAAACCTCTTACTTACCTCAAATCAAGAGAACAATAACAACACTCAAGTGAAGTCTCACAATCACTCAACATGAAAATCCTTAAGTAGTGGTCTGAACCACCATAAACCTTCCGGGATCCGCCTACACCTGACAGGACATAGCACTCGAATGCTCCCACATGAAATCTATGGCGACGGCCGACAAGACCCGCACATACTGGCCGAAACCCCATGCATAATTTAATTATACTGACGAAACTTATCACTGCCGTACATGTGCCATTTCAACCATGGCTAATCCATGTAACTTAGTTTAATCATCTTTAATTGCCTCAGGAATAATAGTAACTTCCTTCAACTCATAGAAACTCAACCCTCACTCATCCCGAGTGACCTTGATTCACGAGACCATGCTGCCTAAATCCTGCAACCCGTCTCATGCCCTCCTGATAATCTTCCTACAACCCGGAGTTTATTTCTCTCACTCCTCCAATAATATCCTTCACGCTGAAAATAACATAGAACACTCCAATTATTTTCCCTTTCTCAGGAATTATACTGCAAAAGCTCGACTCTTAATCATACTGCTGCCTGAAACCCTTAAACGTCGCATTCTAAACTTTTGAATTTATTAGGACCACTATTGAAAGGCACCCACTCTGACTGGCCCCAAATACAATCAACTCCAAGACTTTTCTAGCAGATGAACATCCTCTCAATGAAGTACATGACTGATTCACTACCCTTACAACTCGCCTATGCCTTAAGCATAAATTCTGAATCTTTCAAAGCCTAACCCTGATCCGATAAGGCCAACGTTTGCACACATTCATAAAATCCACGCACGATCACCATTTTACTCCTTTCCCATCAGCTGAAATAACTTACCAACACACCGATAAATCCGCACCCTATGATAACACAATCCTGCAACCCAAATGCAGGTGGTGGGACTCCCCCACTTAGCGTGAAGCTACTTCTTGCACCACTCTAGACCATGCTGAGATTCTTTCCCCTTTGTTAACGTGATCTTGCTCAACCAATATGTCCAATTCTTCCAAATTCTCTTGTTATAACTCCTTAAATACTCAAATTCTCTAGCACCATTCACACATTCTGCCTCCTACCAAATAGCCACTGGAATCCCTCACAGAAACTTGCCAACCACACAACCGCTAACCTACTCACAGAAGATAACCCACCTGTGGAAATCACCAACTGACACCTTCCTACGACGCCGTATTGCACCCCCTCTACAACATCAATATCCCATCCTAAACCTGTTCTCATTCACCAACTTTACCAGTCCGTCCGCTCCTTATAGACATCTACTAAATTCGCTACAATATCCTCTAATTCACCACTATTTCTACCGCTCTCCCACCTTGGTTAAACCCATTCCTTTAAGCACTACCTGACCTCCTTTCCTTATGCCTGGCCTTTTAGAAATTTGCCGCCTCCTAACACTTCTCACATGTCTTCCTTCATCGTATGCTGCCCACTTGCTGCCTCAATTCAATATCATTCTCTGCAGCTCTTAAACCAACAGTTCTCCATGACTTCAAACTCTCCGAAGATCATTTATCTCGAGTTGCCATCATTATCAACACTTATCCAATACTGAACCACCGCACCTCATGGTCTCTGCCAACCGTATTCTTCAATAATTCTTCACAATACTCTGACCCCATGCAGCCGAATAAACCATGGCACTGACGAACTTAGCACATTCCATTCGATCAAGGACGACGATAACACATCACAGGTGAATACTCCACCTTTTCTGGAAACACCAAGTCTTACTACTTTATCGACCCCAACCGGACCATTCATAATCCAAATGCCTTTCCTCTACCGGAACTATTCAACCGAAATCTCGAAATCACACTCTCAGAAGACCTCCCTTAAAAACATTCATCATGACTCAACATATGGGCAATTGTTCTATCATCATATCGACATCGCGCGATAACCAATCGTAAACACCGTCACAAACTGAGTATAACCTCAAGACTCTCAGAAACACAGCTACTGAGCTGAAACAACATATTATCCTTCCAAAGGGCCATAACAACAGCCCCAACCAATTACACATAGAAAATATCTCGCATCATATCCGTAGCACCATTTCAATTCCTCAAATTCCCGATTCATAACAAGCGTTTCACGATGTATAAGATTGAGTAGGATGAAACATAGGCATAAGCCTTAAAGGAATCAAATCGCACGATGAGGAATCAAGAAAGGAAGTACTCCTAACAACCCTGTAGCCTCTCTAAGATAAGTACATACGTCTCCGTATCGATCCGCAAGACTCTACTAGACTTGCTCATGACTCGTGAGACCTAAGGGAACCTAGTGCTCTGATACCATGTTGTCACGACCCAAAATCTGTTAAGGTCGTGATGGCGCCAGACACTATCGTCAGGCAAGCCAATCCTTAATTAGTTGAAATAAATTCTTGTTTTAAAATTTTTGAAATCATTACCTTTAAATTATTACATAATAACTAAAAAAAATTCGTTTAGTAAAAACGACAGTTTAATATTCCATTTTTATAAAATACATCCCATCACATCCCAGAACCCGGTGTCACAAGTGCATGAGCAAATTCTAACAATTTCACAAATACTACGAAGCTTGTCCGAAATATAAATTGGACAAGGAATTTTAAAATGAAAATAAATACAATATGAGGGAGACTCTGTCAGCTGCGGATCGCCTCCGGATGATGCAGCTAGCCTAAGTCTCAAAACCAGCAACATCACTATGAAAGTACCTGTGCAAATAAAAATGCACAACAACTATAGCATGAGTACGGAAACAACTTGTACTCAGTAAGTATCCCGCCAAACCTTAGAGAGGTAGAGAGGAGAGGTTGATTTAACACTTGCTAGAGATCAATTGAGTATAATCAAGTGAGACACTAGATGTCATAGGGAATTTTTTCAAAATCAGGAATAAATAATATCCACCCTTCTACATTTAACACTTTAAGTCTTCGTCATTTCAATAAAGAATAATCAAACATGGATGATTTAATCAAACAACAAATAATCAACGGGAAAGAACAACTTCTTCAAAAATTTAATAACTCTAAATCTCTGTCATTTCAGTCGACAACTTAAAATTTCCAGGCTAGTAATAAAGTAAAATGACAACAAATACGCAGTAAATATCTTGCGCAAGCAATGCCAATGGTCGAACGGCGCGGACCAACAATAATAAATGATGCACTGCCGAGGGTCGAACGGCTCGAACCATAGATGCATCTATTTGCCCCGCTCGCGAATCGATCATGCGACGTGGTTATACATAAATACAGGGTTATCCTGCTCGCGAATCATACACGCGACTCAGGCACCCATAGATACACATATTCACACAATAAGTCTACATTTTTATCAAGAAAGCAGTTACCCAGGAAAGTGATAAAATTCTTCTTAAAGGAACACGAAAAATAGCATTTAAATCATTGTTTTGAAACTCATTTGCCAAGTTTAATAATATTAAATAATATAACCTTATCAGGAATACAATTATCCATGAAGGAATTAATTCTCTTTCTAAATGATTAAGAAAGGTACATTCTAGCCTTCTTAGGAAATAAATTACCAATTCAATAGCATTATCAGTCTAATATTATCTGCAGGATCACATGATATTTTATTGAGAAGATCACAAGTACGACAAGTAAAGCATGCAGTGGGTCCTAGACTACCCAGACATGGCATAATAGTAGCTACGCCCGGACTCCCGCCACCTCATGCATATGCAGCCCCCCGCAGATAGTAGCACATATTTAATTAGTTCACCTAGGAGGACAATTCCCCTTCACAAAGTTAGAAAGGAGACTTACCTCGCTCCGAAATTCCATAACCGGCTTCCAAGCCCTTCCGACGACTTCAATTGATGCACAACGCCCCAAAACTAACCAAATAACGAGTAAGGCAATGAAAATTCACTCTAATATTTGCAACAATTTAGATTATATAAACTACTATCTCCGCTCAAGGATTTGACCAAAATGCCCTTGGGCCCACGTGCCCGGATTCCGAAATTTCTCGAAGATAAACTCTACCCATAGCTTTACTAACTCAAATATATCATTTAACTTAAATATTCATGCTCAATTGGTGGTAAAAATCCAAATTACAATTTTTAGGTTTTTCCTCCAAAAATCCCATTTTCCTACTAATTTCCATCTCTAATTCCATGCATAAACATTGTATTTAACTTAAAAACATGAAGAAATTACTTACCTAGTAATGCATGATGAAAATCCCTCTTGAAGCCCCTCAGAGTCGTCCAAACCAAAGAAAAATGGGAGAAAATGAGCCAAGAATCTCGGTTTTAAAACATTCTGCCCAGGCCTATTTTCGCACCTGCGATCCAATCTTCGCACCTGCGCTCCCGCAGGTGTGCCCAGACTTCCACACCTGCGACTTCCTCAGCTCCAGCCAAAACTCACACCTGCGGCGCCATAACCGCGCCTGTGGCTCCGCACCTGCAGCCCAAGCCTCGCAGGTGCGGTCACACCAAATGACAACAACCTCAACCCTTCTTCCAACTCCAAACTTGATCTGTTAACCACCCGGAATCCCCCTGGGACCCCGTCAAATTACACCAACCTGTTCCAAAACATAATGCGGGTTTGCTCGAGGCCTCAAATCACATCAAACAACGCTAAAATCACGAATCGCACTAAAATTCAAACTTCCCTATCCGATACCGAAACCTATCAAATCACGTCTCATTGAACCCAAATTTTGCACTCAAGTCATATTCGACATTACGGACCTACTCCAACTTCTGGAATCGCATTCCGACCCCGATATCAAATTTTTCACTTCCGGTCGAATTTCTCAAAAACCTTCAAATTCCTATCTTTAGCCAAATGATTTCAAAATGATCTCCGGAGATCCGAATTTACTTCCGATCGCGCTCCCAACTCCAGAATCACCATACAAAGCTATTACCTGACTTGGAATCCCAAACAGACATCAATATCACTGAAATGCGCTTCAAGCCAAACTTAGGAAATTTCTTCCAAAATGCTGACTTCCACAATACACACCGAAATGCTCCTGGGTTATCCAAAACATGATCCGGACATACGCTCAAGTAAAAAATCATCATACGAACCTGCAGGAACCTTCAAATCCTGATTCAGAGGTCATTTACTCAAAATTCCAATCTTAGTCAATTTCTCTAACTTAAGGCTTCTGAAATGAGAATTTTCTTTCCAGTTTGACTCCGAACTTTCCGAAATTCAACTCCGACCATGCCTCGAGTCATAATACCTGAAATGTAGCTGCTCATGACTTCAAACCGTTAAACGACGTGCTAGAGCTCAAAATGACCGATCGGGTCGTTACATCGGGTTTTGACGTTTCTGAGATAACTCCCTTCTTTTTTGGATGGGGTATGGGATTTGAAGAGTTTTCCCGTAAAGGATTAAGGTGCGTTAGGGAACCTAGAGCAGTTAACTCATGAAACTAGTTTGCATCACCAGAGATCGGGTAAGGGCTCAAAATTACCTTGAGGGTATGGTGTTAGGAACCCTTCTAAGTCCACAACGGTGGGTCTCAACGAACTTAATTAAGCGAATTAGTCTTGAAGGAAAATAAAACAGTTTAGACAACTATTATTTCAAAACATAAATTAAAAGGGGTCCTAAGTTTTTTAGCCTATAGGATCATTTCCATGCAATACTCAGTAACTTTCCCCAAGTTGGGTTGCTACACATAGTATTAGCTCATGGGTCATCATTTCCTTTACTACCCAATTACTATCTTTCAGTTGTTACTTAAGCGTTCTAGTAGCTTCTAACTCGTGCCTTATGCGTGCACTACCCGTCCCTTACCTATTGTCCTGGAGGTGTTTAAGACCTCTATTTAAGGTAGTTCTAGACTGACCTATGTTGCTTAAAATGAGAAAAATCTATGCGAAAAAAAAAAATTAGATAGGACTATCATGTAAGGAGCACATAAGGGCTCATGTTAACCTCCACAAGTAACAACAAATGCATGTAGTTCAATCAGAAAATTTCATTAATTTAGGATCCTATAGGCAGGATATCTAGATGGGCATAATCAGAATGTAAGAAACCAGTTTATTAAAACGAGTATTAGGACCTACTGGCTTGCCTACTGATTTGATTAAATTATGAATCTGGGCAAATTTCAAGCAGCAAGGGATCACAGTATTTAGACCCAGAATTCTTAATAACCAAGTTTGCTTAAGTGATAACTGGAGCAGAATCCTATGGGCATGACATCTACAATTATTAATTATAGACATATAATATGGTTTCTGAGCGAGTTACTGATTTTAACTCATGAAAACAGATTTTATCTATTTAGATCCTATAGGCATGCTTTCTAATTTACAGAATTAATTAACTCCTATAGGCATGATTTCTAAGTGTTGAAACTGATTTGTTTATTTCCTATAGACATGGTATCTAAATTGAAGAAAACTAATTTTTACATCTTCTATAGGCATGATATCTAAGTTGAAACTGATTTTTAATCCCTATAGGCATGAATTCTATTAATCACATGTGGGCAGAATTTTAGACAAGTCACAAGGAAAGTTTATTGATTCATACAAATATGACCCTATATACATGATCACTAATGCCCGTTGAGATTGGAAATATGTGTAGATCCTATGAACATGGATTCTAATGTATAATTAACAAAAGACCTATAGGCAGTGTCTCTAATGTGCCGAAAATATGAAGATTCAGAGTCACAAACAGTCAAAAAACATCCTATAGGTAGTGTCTCTGATATGCCGAAAATATGAAGATTCAGAATCACAAACAGTCAGAAAAACATCCTATAGGAAGGATCTCTAAATGAACAGTAACATGCACATAAGGAACCAACACAATAGACCTATAGGCAGGATTTCTACCCGAATTTTTTAATAAAGATATATAAC
>ML372203.1:19231-56280 GCA_005239525.1 Nicotiana knightiana
TTTTACGAATAACCCCAGATTTGTTTACTACAGAGATTATTACATTATTACAGCCCAAGAATGAATAAATTACACAACAAAATTCGTTATACTATAGGGAGCCTTCATAGGCCCAATATTATCCTGGAAACCAGGCCTTCAAGCAAAGCAAGTCTGAAGTATACAGGTGGTCCATCCATGATACACAAAGTCGGGCTTTTGGTGTGTCATAGTTCTCAAGGGCTTCAGGGACCCCGGGCAGTGCTCACACCAGAACCTTACTTAAAGAAATAGTTTGTAAAAAATTAGAAGACCAGCCCCAATGTGTCAGAGTTCGGAGGAGTCTCAAGGACCCTAGGCAGTGCTCCACACTGGGGGTGGTAGGAACCTAGATAACTAAGAGTAGAAGTTTGAAAATAGTATATAAAGGGTAGGGGAACATTTTTAGAAAAACAACTCGATTTTTAGGAGCAAACATATTAAATTTACATGACTACAAATAGAACATTACCTTGCACAAACAGAGTCCATATTTAGCATATGGTTCAAACAAACTGGTATTAGTTCAGACATAGATACTATACCGGTATTTAAAGCAATCACAAAAGAGAAAGGATACTTGAACTAATAGACAGAATTGGCACCATATTACATGTTTGTAGAACAAGGAACATAGAACTGACTAATCAGGGTTTCACATTATTGAAGATGACTTAGTTTAGCAATTTCACTAAGTGGGATCATATAGGCATGTATTAAGCAGAAACATGCTAAAGTTTGAAATAATTAACCAAACAAACACATAGAACAGGACAGGGTAGCAGGAACCAAAGCATACTAGTTTAGAAAGAAGTAAGCAGGAATCATAGATCAGACAGAAGCATGCTAAGGTTGAAATAAAATAACCACATAAGTACATAGAAACAAATAGGATAACAGGAGTTAACACATACCAGTTAGGAAGAAAGTAAACAGGAATATAATGGCAGTTTGGATCCAGAGAGTTTAGCCTTGGCTTCTAGCCGGCTAAATAGTGCAACAAATGAGAGTGATAGAAAGAACTCAAGTTTATGAGAGAACATACAACTTTGAGAATTTTGAATTATAAGAATTGTTCAGTAAAGAAGTTGTGCGTGTGAGTGTAAGAGTCTTAGTGTAAGTCTCTTCGTATGTAGGTAGGTGTGTCTGAGTGTAAATGTGTAAGCGTGTTTGAAATCAGAACAATGAAAGGCTTTTCATAGCATACAGTAGAGTAAAACCAAATAAGGTAGGAAAATCAATGTCACACAAATAAGGTATGAAAAATCAACTAACCTAATTTCAACTATCCAATCAATTAGGGTAACACAAACCAATTAATGTGACAGAATCACGTAAGTATTACGTATATTAAGGAGAATCTTTCACGAAATAAATCAACAAACAAGATTAGGGCTAAATAGGTAAGCAGTAAGTCTAGAAATCAATTATAAATCAGCCCCAATAATCAAAGCACAAAAATCAGGCTAGTAATAGAATCAAGGAAAGTAGCATCAATTACTATTCACACATAAGGAAAGAATAGGTAAAAGTGTGATAAGAAAATATCGCTATTAACATAACTTCAAACCCTAATTTAAGCAATAAAATCAATTAACATGCTAATTTACAGAACTAAGGTAAACGGGCAAGAACTGTGAAATAAATAGTCGAATTAATTGAAACCCTAAGTCATAAAGGCATAGAGATGAAACTCAAGCAAAAGAAATCAGCCGAAAAGTAAAGAAAAAAACCAGATTTGAACATTTAAATGTTTTAAACATTTTTTATAGAATTCCCTTAAAAATCGAAACCCTAGATTTTAGGGTAAAATAAAAATCGGTTAACAATAAGAGCAAAACAAAAAATCTTTGAGGAAAATGCCAAACATACACATAAATACTTCTGATCTATAGAGATCTGAACAGATTCAAATAAAAAATAGCTAAGTTTATGAAGATAAATAGAAGTGACTCAAATCTTGTTTGAACCAAAGATTTGAAACCATAGAAACACGAAAGTGGTAGTACTCATAAACATAGGGGTGAATACAGACGGATTAGTTGATAAAAGAGAGATTTTGAACCAAGTATGGTTCGAATATCTTGAGAATCCATCAAGTAGCATGAGAATCACAACACCAGTAGAGAGATGAGGCCGGATAAGGCCTGAAATCGCAAGAGAACCCCATGAATCGAAGGAATATGAGTGACGGATGGATAGTGTTAGAAGGGGATGAGAGAGAGAGGGAAGAAAAGGATTCAGAGGCGGCAGGTTGGGGGGAAATGAGGGTAGGGTTTAGGATTAATGTAATTAAAAAAGGGAGGTTGATCCTTGATCGTTAATCTTCTGAGATCAACGACCATAATTAAATATGGGTTGGGGCGGGTTATGGATATGGGTTATTGGGTTGATTTAAGTAGGCTGGGTAGGTTTTTGGGTTGGAGTCCAAAAATTAATTAAAAATGGGCTATCTTTTTAAATACCCATTTAATCTAATAAAATAAAATTATAAAAATATCTAATAAATGATAAAAAGGATATTGGTGTATGAAAATGCTTTAAAATAATTATTTGAATATTGAAAAAATATAAAAAGTCATTTTCGTGTAAAAATAAAGTAATTATGCACACATGGGCTATTATTGCAAAGTCATTGCAATTATAACCTAAATATGTAAATATAATTATGCATAGAACAATTACAGCTTAATATAAATATAAAATGATAAAAATTAAGCAATAAAATTATTGTAAAATCATTTGTGATGCAATTAGTAATTATTTAGATAATAAAATGATGGAATAAATTAATTTGAAATCATTTAAAATTACAAAAAATTATGAAAAATACTAATTGATGCTCATGCATTATTTTTAAAATATATATGCATTTTGAAAATAATATAGGGAAAAATTGGATATCAACAGCTGCCCCTCTTTACCCTGGAAGGATGAAAGAGTTGTCGGGTAAAGATGTGATGGCCAATTTTTGACCGAGTGGAGTGATCTGAGAGATATAGGCCGCACTCTGGTTTTTGAGTTGCCTACATATCCCTGATTTTACAAGAATCAGGCCTTGTGTAGTTCTGGATCCACTGATGAAATATACCGATGAAGTTATCACAAGGGTGGATACAAGGTTTCGAATAGGATGAAATGGTTGTGATGAGTGGTCAGGTTTCGAAATAATTTGAAGGAACTGGAGAGGGATTGCTCCTGTTGGGATAACACTTACTCACTGGGTCACCTGCAAATCAGAAGATGTACTGCAAGTATAGGCGTATAACTTTGCGTAAATTAGACATGATGCAAATTCCCTTCAGGCCATGATAATTGTCTTTAGACGGTTGAGGATGACGTCCTTCGACCATGATGTCACGAGCCATGAGTTGTGCAGTAAGGGATTCGCAAGCCATGAAATGATGTTCTCAGGCCATGAAAATGGTGCCTCTGAACCATGACGCCTTTGAATAATGATGTGCAAGTTTGAGAAAATCCTCAGGCCATGGCATGATGTCTTCCGGCTATGAGGATGGTGCCTTCAGACTATGACGCCTTCGGATAAGTTGGCTATATTTTAGCCCATGAGGTGCAGAGACATGATGCTAGAAGCTATAAGACAGGGCTTAGTCTTGTATGAAGTTAAGGGCAGAGCTTAGCCTGAGAGAAGAGAACAATGCAAGAGAGATAGTGCTTAGTCTCGTGCGAGATTCGGGACAGTGCTTAGTCCCATGCAAAGATAAGGCAATGCATAGGCTTATGCAAATAGGGAGGCAGGGCTTAGCCTCATGCAAGATTCGGAATAGTTCTTAGTCCATGTAAGGAGAAGGCAATGCTTAGCCTTATGCTAATGGGAGGCAGGGCTTAGCCTCACGCAGGATCGAGACAAGGCTTAGTCTCAGGAAAATGGGAGAGGTAGTTCTTAGCCTTATGCAAGTGAAGAGGCATGTCTTAGCCTCATGCAAGATTCGGGACAGCGCTTAGTCCCATGCAAGGAGAAGGCAATGCTTAGCCTTATGCAAGTAGAGAGACAGGGCTTAGCCTCATGCAAGATTCGGGACAAGGCTTAGTCCCATGCAAATAGAAGGCAGTTCTTAGCCTCACGAAGGATCAAGAAAAGGCTTAGTCTCATGCAAATTAGAGAGGCAGGGCATAGACTCATGCAAGATTGAGGCAAAGCTTAGTTTCATGCAAATAGAAGGCAGAACTTAGCCTTACGCAAGTGAAGAGGCAAGGCTTAGCCTCATGCAAGGTTTGGGATAGTGCTTAGTCCCATATAACGAGAAGGCAATGCTTAGCTTTATGCAAGTCGGAGGTAGGGCTTAGCCTCATGTAAGGTTCGGGACAATGCTTAGTCCCATGAAAGGAGAAGGGTAAGAGTGAAGTATTCTTCGCTGACAATGTGTTTCGTGCATAGTGATTGTGTTGTTGAAACGGTATTTTTCATGATGATATAGCCCTGCATCCAAAGAAAAATTTGTGAGTTTTGCAGGGGAAGGTTGGTTCGTGCCTTCGTCTGTTGACCTGCTCCGTTCTATTTGAAGATCCTGAACAAATTACTAGGGTAGCATTTGCTAAAGCAAAGTTTCTTTTTCAAAATCATGCGTGCATAACTTCCAAAATACATAGTAGTATATAGTTTAGAAATTAGTTAGATGAACCAGTAACTATGACACAATCTGAGACATTGTGACTTCCTCTACTGTAGAATTTTGAGGGTCCTTCTCAAAATTCTTCCCCAGTTAACTAGATGAATTTTCTGACCGCTCTATATGTTACGGTTGACTAAACTTACTTCAGAATTTTGAGGGTCTTCCTCAAAATTCTGCCCCAGTTTCTGATTGTGAGGAAAATGAAAATTCTATTGAATTGTGACCGAACCCACAGGGTTGCCTATGTATCCCCTCTTAAAGGGGAATCAGGTCGAGCGTAGTTCAATTTACATCATATGAAGAAGCATAAAATGGTTTACACATAGTATCTTTTGACTACATCTGAATTGATAGGCTTTGGCCAGATTTCTCCGTCCATCTCTGCGAGTATGAGTGCCATTGCTTGTGGTTCTCTACCATTTTCCTTAGTATCTTCTTGATGTTTTTGTTGGAGGCCTCCACGGCTCCATTCATTTGAGGCCTGTATGCTGTAGAATTCTTGTGCTTGATTTTGAAAGTTTCACACATGGCTTTCATCAGATCGTTGTTAAGATTGGCGGCATTGTCAGTGATGATGGACTCTGGAACCCCAAACCGACACATAATCCGATCGCTGACAAAATCCGCAATGACTTTCTTGGTTATCACTTTGTAAGATGCAACTTCAACCCATTTTGTGAAGTAGTCGATGGCCACTAAAATGAACTTGTGCCCATTTGAAGTGTTGGGCTCGATTGGGTCGATAACATCCATTACCTAAGTAGCAAAAGGCCAAGGTGAGATTGTTGCATTAAGATCATTTGGTGGCACTCGTATCATGTCTGTATGTATTTGGCATTGGTAACATTTCTGAACGTACCGTATGCAGTCTGTTTCCATGGTCATCCAAAAGTATCCGGTCCTGAGTATCTTCTTGGCCAAGACAAAACCATTCATATATGGGCCATAGGTTCCCGCATGTATCTCCTTGAGCAATTTGGAAGCCTCTTTTGCGTCAACACACCTTAACAGTCCTAAATCGGGAGTTCTCCTATACAGGGTTCCTCCGCTTTGGAAGAAGTGATTGGACAATCTCCGAAGGGTGCGTTTCTAAGTATGGTATGCATGCTCTGGGTATTCTCCTTTTGTCAAATATTCTTTGATGTCGTGGAACCAGGGATTTCCTTCTGTTTCTTCTTCAATATGAACACAGTATGCCGACTGATTATGGATCCTCACCGGAATGGGATCGATGAAATTCTTGTCTGGATGTTGAATCATTGATGACAAGGTGGCCAATGCGTCTGCGAATTCATTCCGAATTCTGGGGACATGCCGAAATTCTATCTTTGTGAACCTCTTCTTCATTTCTTGTACATGATGCAGATATGGCAGTATCTTGGAATTCTTGGTAGCCCACTCTCCTTGTACCTGGTGCACAAGCAGATCTAAATCCCCGATCACCACCAGTTCCTGAATGTTCATATCAACAGCCAGGTTAAGCCCTAATATGCAAGCTTCATATTCTTCCATGTTGTTAGTGCATGGAAATCTAAGTTTTGTAGACACCGGATAATGCTGACCAGTTTCTAATACCAAGACGGCTCCGATGCCGACTCCCTTGAAATTCGCAGTTCCATCGAAAAACATTCTCCAACCATTGTAGGCTTCAGCAATGTCTTCTCCTATGAATGATACCTCTTCATCAGGAAAATACATTTTCAGGGGTTCATATTCTCCTCCCATGGGATTTTTAGCAAGGTGGTCTGCCAGTGCTTGTCCTTTGACTGCCTTCTGAGTTACATAGATGATGTCGAACACACTCAGCAAGATTTTCCACTTGGACGGCTTCCCAGCAGGCATGAGCTTTTTAAAGATGTATTTCATGGGATCCATTCTCAAATTGAGATATGTAGTATAAGCACAGAACTAGTGTCGTAGCTTCTGAGCTATCCAGGTTAGAGCGCAAAAAGTGCATTATAGCAAAGAGTACCGTGCTTCATAAGGAGTGAACTTCTTACTCAAGTAGAGATGGAATGTTCCTTTCCCCCTGTTTTATCATGATGCACTAGAACACAACCGAAAGCTCCATCTAACACTGCAAGTTAGAGTAGCAGTGGTCTACCCGGCTCCGGTAGGACTAAAACTGGTGGTATGGACAAGTATTCCTTGATCTTGTCAAAAGCCTTTTGACAATCCTCGGTCCATTTGGTTGCATCGTCCTTCTTCAGCATTTTGAGAATCAACTCGCATATTACTGTGGATTGTGCTATGAAACGACTGATGTAGTTGAGGCGTCCCAGGAAACTCATCACATATTTCTGGATTTTTGGTGGGGGTAATTCCTGGATGACTTTGACCTTTGATGGGTCCAAATCTATTCCCCGACGACTGACAATGAATCCCAAAAACTTTCCGGCAGGAACCCCGAATGCACACTTTGCGGGATTTAGTTTCAGGTTATACTTCTACAACCGGTCAAAGAATTTCCTCAAGTCTGCCATGTGATCTGCGACCTTCTTGGATTTAGTGATGACATCATCCACATATACCTCTATCTCTTTATGTATCATGTCATGGAAAATGGTTTTCATGGCCCTCATGTAGGCGGCTCCAGCATTCTTTAAACCGAATGGTATCATTTTGTAGCAGTACACTCCCCATGGTGTAATGAAGGTTGTTTTCTCGGCTTTTTCTTCATCCATACAGATCTGATGGTAACCTGCGAAGCAATCTACAAAGGAAAAGAGTTCATGCTTAGCACAATTGTCGATCAGAATGTGTATATTTGGTAGCGGGAAATCATCCTTAGGACTTGCTCTGTTTAGATCCTGATAATCAACACAGACTCTGACTTTCCCATCTTTCTTTGGAACCGGTACAATGTTGGCCAGCCAAGTTGGGTATTCAACTACCCTAAGGACCTTGGCTTTGATCTGCTTGATAACTTCTTCCTTGATTTTCAGGCTCATGTCTGGCTTGAATTTCCTGAGTTTCTGCTTCACTGGCGGACACATTGGATTTGTAGGTAACTTGTGAGCCACTATGGATGTTCTCAACCCTGTCATATCGTCCTATGACCATGCAAAGATATCCTCATATTCTTTCAGGAATCGAGTGTATTCTTCTTTCTTTGACGGTGACAAATGGATGTTTATGCGGGTTTCTTTGACGGCTTCGGAGTCTCCTAAGTTGACTATCTCGATCTCGTCCAGGTTAGACTTGGGCTTGTTCTCAAAGTTCTCCACTTCTCTGACAATTTCCTCAGGTATTACATCCTCTTCTTCTATTTCTTCCTAGTCATTGTCCTTCTGTTGCATTGTCTCATTACATGTCACAGTCGTTGGTTCATCAAGATAAGAAATAGTAATGCCCAAGACTCATCGGGCCCTTGATGGTTTAGCAGTCCAGTTCTTGAGAGATGCTCCCTTCTCCGCTGTCTGGATAGTGAGGCCGTCTTCCTCCTCCTCAACTATTACACAACAATCCATATCATCGTCTTCTAAGAATAAATTCCTCAATACTGCCAAGGCTTCTTCTTCCTTTGACCCCCATATTGTATCAGCCTGATGGAAGGTCTGATTCAGGTGCGGCACGGGCTGCTCAAGAGGGTAGTATGGACCACGCCATGGTGGTGACCAATCATCGTATTCCTGCCAGCTGTACTGATATCCGAGCCCGAAGGGTGTGCCATGGCGCTTTAGCTGTACTAGTTTGGACATCTTGAAGCTTTTTACCAAGACCCTTACCAGGTTCATACCCAGCCCATGCCAGTATGCTCTCTATTTTGCTACTACACTATTTATCCTTCTCAATCGCGTTAACACGCTCGATGCGGTGGTAGGTTTATCCACCTAACTTCCTTCTGTTTTCTACCACCGGAACAGTCTTACTGGTGTAAATGGGGTTTCTCCCATCTCCATGGATGATCACTTCTTGATGGTTCTATTCAAATTTTACCGCTTGGTGCAAAGTAGATGCAAAATCTCTAGCGGCATGTATTCAAGGCCATCCCAACAGCAGATTGTAGGAGGCGGATATGTCTAGTACCTAGAATTCAACATCGAACCAGGTAGGAACCATTTTCAAGCATAGGTTGGTTTCTCCAATCGTGGCTCTTTGTGACCCATCGAATGCTTTTAGAGTTATAGATCCTGCATGTATTTCATGTAGGACCTTGCCCAGCCTATTCAGAGTTGTCAGCGGACAGATGTTGAGGCTGGAACCTCCGTCTATCAGAACTCTGGCAATGAACTTATCTTCACATTGCACTATGATGTGCAGTGCCCTGTTTTGGCTTAATCCTTCAGGTGGCAAATTCGTCTTCATGGAAGGTGATCTTATGGCTTTCCATTACTTGTCCCACCATATTGGCCATTTCTCCGCTAGTAATGTGGTTGGGCACATATGCTTCATTCAGTACCTTCATCAAAGCATTCCTGTGTGCTTCGGAATTTTGCAGCAACGTTAAGATGGATATCTAGGCCGGAGTCTTATTCAGATGATCAACAACAAAATACTCCCTTGCTTGTACCTTCCTCCAGAGGTCATCTGGACCAGTCTCAATAACGGGCGATTTACTGGAAGCTTGCTTACTAGCTTCTCCCAAATGTTCAGGTGTATAAACCCTTCCTGTTCAAGTCATTCCTTGTGCATCACCGGATTCTTCCATCTTCGACCTTCCTTTTCTTTTAGCCTCGACCACATAATCCCAAAGTACAACATTAGAACTGAAGGGTGGTGTGGATGCCACCATTACAGTGAAAGGTGTGGCCACCTCCACCTTAAATGGAGCGGGTGTTGCTGCAGGTGGGGTTACTTCTACTTCAAAAGGAACCGATGCGGCTACCTCGACTTCAACTGGTGGCTGCACCTGCACCACAATGGGATTGAGCGTGACTGCAGGTTTCTTAGGATCATCACCTTCTCGAATAAGCCCAATTGATCCCTCGAGATCCCATTCTTCATCAGTTTCTATCACATTGACCTCTTCACCCCTATGATCAGGGAGGGGATTGGTTACGTACAATTTCTTTTGCATGTATGAACTTATTATCAATCAGTGTTTGGATCTTGTCTTTCAAGGTGCAACACTTGTCAATAGTGTGTCCCTTCATACTGGAATGGTACGCACATGTCTTGTTTGGATTGACCCATTGAGATAAATTCTCCATCACCACAGCAGGAATAGGGGTGACATAACCAGCAGCTTTCAATCTCTCATACAACTGGTCGATGGGTTCAGCAATGGCGGTGTATTGTCTGGGATGCTTGTGGTCAAAATTAGGCCTGGCTTTTTGGTAGTTTGGATGAGTTGGAGGTGACTGATAATAGGATGGTTGGGAATTATAGGTATGGTAGGCGGTAGCGGGTTAGGAATATCTGGGAGGTGATGGTTGGTATGTGGGTGAAGGCGTTTGGTATACAAATGGAGTTTTTGGGCCTTGGGAAACCATTAGTGTTCCCACTTATTTCTCCTTTGATATGCCACCTGATTGTAGTGCTTTATTCGTGGTCTGCAGTGCATCGAAATTTGTCACCATTCCACTTTTGATACCTTCCTCGATCCTTTCTCTGAGCTTGATGATATCAGAGAACTTGTGATTCTCTATTACCAATAACCTTTCGTAATATTGTGGATCCTGACCCCTGGCAAAGAACTTGTTCATCTTCTCTTCATCTAATGCCGGCCTGATCTTCGCTGCTTCAGACCTCCATCGAGTAGCATACTCGCGGAAAGTCTCAGTGGGCTTCTTCCTGAGATTCTGGATATAGAAGACGTCTGGTGCATTTTTCGTGTTGAATCTGAATCTATCCATGAAATCTGATGCCATGCTTACCCAATTAGCCATTTATTAGGATTTTGACTTATGTACCAAGATAGGGCATCTCCAGTGAGGCTTCTCATGAATAGCTTCATGCGAATCCATTCGTCCTTTCCAACCCCTACGAGCTTGTCAAAGTAAGTTCTTAAATGTATTCGAACTTAGGAGGTTTGTAAACTTCCGGCAGTTCCGCATCTGGCTGAATGCACAAATCCTCATAATTCAAACCTTCGATTCCTTTGCACCCTTCAACATCCTGAACTCAGCTTGTGAGTTTCTTGAGCTCTTCTTCCATGTTCTTAATGAGCAGGTCCTTCTCGGTGAATTCTGGTGTATATGAGATTGGTTGAGTAGATTGGGAAAGGTTTCCACGTATATGGGGTTGTTTTGGTGAAGTCCAGGAGTTTGGGTATAGTGGTGATCATAGGTTGAATTTTGAGGATAGGGGATAGGATGTGGGGTATTCTGAGGAGTGTGATAAGTGGTTTGCGGATATTGAGTCGGGAGATGCTGATGTTGAGGAGGTGTAGGTATAGGTAAAGGATTTTGAGGAGGGGTTGTATATTGGTAGGGTACGGGAGGATTCTGCAGGCGTTGGTTGGGTGTATTCTGGGGAGGTGCCGGGTTTTGGGTATTTGGATGGTCGATATCAGGGACATTTAGTATGAGGGAGAGATTTTCCAAGTTACGGACCTGCTCAATCTCACCTTGTAGTTCAAGTATTTTCTTTTCAAGCCATAAAACCAAGTCATTTGGTGCCGGAGTACTCCGACCGTCAGAAGTTTCCACATTCTCAGCATGTGCGGTGTTGTCGCCACTCATATTATCCATCTTAGCTTTCTCTTTGCCTTTTGATGCACTTGGAGGAGGAGGTGGTGGAGGGCCTCCGGATCTGGTGTGATATGCTGATGATGCCAGTATGTGTGAACCAACCTTGGGGAATGGGAATAATCAAAAAGGAAAGAAAAACAAAAGGTAATCGAGTCAGTAAGGGTTAGAAAAAGAGTATTTGCAATATTTAAACACATAGTGCGGGAATGTAAATTTGCATCCTAATTTGGGAGCCTCGTCGTGCCCGAGGTAGGCCTAGTGACAAGCTGATTTAGAGAACTTCAATGCCAATAATGACCTCATTTCATAAATGTAAAATAGATGAATCTAAAATGATACTAAATAAGATAAGTCACTAATGTCACTTGGCTTTATTACATTTGAAAAGAAAATAAACCTAATCTACTTGGTCCCAGAAGGACCTTCCCCAGGCTTGATTCTTTTAGATCCATCGATCTGATTCCCAGGTCGTGCATGCCCAGCGGCAGGTATACCCTGTCTAGATGTCCTCCTTCGATACCTTCAACATTGTGCGTCATTTTTTGCAAAACAAATAAGGTTAGACCCTTTCCCCTTCTAGATTCGACTACTTATACATCAGTGATTAGCAAATTGGCACTTATTTCTCCAAATTAATGCACAAATCGTGGTTGCGTCCGTTGGGATTATGGAAACCCTGGTGGACTTTTGGACAAGACATTTCTTAAAGGGTTATTATGTGGACAACATATTAACCCTGGCTAGGTTTGACCATGATGCATGTACAATAAATCAGACTAAGGTTTCTATAGAGGTCTAGACTAGTACCCTTAAGCGGACAACTTGAGAGGGAAAGACACGAAACCATCGACTGCACCATTGATCGACTAGTTTTAACGTAAATAAGCCTTTCCGAATTCAAAGTGATAATATATAGGAAGAGCGCAAACATTCATCAAGCGTTGCTATGGTATTGATTACGCACAAGTGGAATATGATGTCGAGCATGATTTATGCAACTGAAAATAGAATGTTGTCACGTATTTGCACGTTAGAAATGATAAATGCAGTATTTAATAATTGAAAATGCGTTTTAAGAAAGAAAACAAAGAGACAAGTCAGTTTCCATAGTAAAAAAGGAAATCATCAATGCTTGAAATAGGCAATTAAATTCACATAAAGTTGGAAAGGGAAACGGTGCACACATATAAATAGAAGACTAATTCACAAAAAGCAAGTTCGTTATGGTAAGAGCCTAAGGGTTATCCCCAGCAGAGTCGCCATGCTGTCACGCCCCATTTTTCTCGCGAAATCGGGTTTCGATAATTCTAAGACAACTCCCTTCCTTTTGGGATGGAGTATGGGATTTGAAGAGTCGCCACCTAACGGATTAAGGTGCGCTAGGGCACCTAGAGCAGTTAACTCATGAAACTAGTTTGCATCACCATAGATCGAGTAAGGGCTCAAAATTACCTTGAGGGGAAGGTGTTAGGCAACCCTCGAGGTCCACAACGGTTGGTCCCGGCCGAACTTAATTAAGTGAATTAGTCTTAAAGGAAAATAAAGAAATTTAGACAACTATGATTTCAAAACATGAATTAAAAGGGGTCCTAAGTTTTTTAGTCTATGATATCATTTCCATGCAATACTTGGTAACTTTCCTCAAGTTGGGGTGCTACACTTAGTATTAGCGCACGGGTCATCATTTTTTTTATTACGCAATTACTATCTTTCAGTTGTTACTTAAGAGTTCTAGTAGCTTCTAACTCGTGCCTTATGCATGCACTACCCGTCCCTTACCTATTGTCCTGGAGGTGTTTAGAATCTCGATTTAAGGTAGTTCTTGACTAACCTATGTTGCTTAAAATGAGAAAACTCTAGGAGACAAACAAAATTCAGATAGGACTATCATGTAAGGAGCACATAAGGGCTCATGTTAACCTCCACAAGTAACAACAAATGAACGTAGTTCAATCAACAATTTTCATTAATTTAGGATCCTATAGGCAGGATATCTAGATGGGGATAAACAGAATGTAAGAAACCAGTTTATTAAAATGAGCATTGGGACCTACTGGCTTGCCTACTGATTTGATTAAATTCTGAATCTGGGAAAATTTCAAGCAGCAATGGATCACATTTTTTAGATCAAGAATTCTTAATAACCCACAAGTTTGCCTAAGTTATAACCGGAGCAGAATCCTATGGGAATGACATCTACAATTATTAATTATAGACCTATAACATGGTTTCTGAGCGAGTTACTGATTTTAATTCATGAAAACAGATTTTATCTCTTTAGATCTTATAGGCATGCTTTCTAATTTGCAGAATTAATTGACTCCCATAGGCATGATTTCTAAGTGTTGAAACTTATTTGTTTATTTCATATAGACATGGTATCCAAATAGAAGAAAATTGATTTTTACATCTCCTGTAGGCATGATATCTAAGTTGAAACTGATTTTAATCCCTATAGGCATGAATTCTATTAATCACATGTGGGCCAAATTTTAGACAAGTCACCGGGAAAGTTTATTAATTCACACAAATATGATCCTATATACATGATCACTAATGCACATTAAGATTGGAAATATGTGTAGATCCTATGAACATGGATTCTAATACATAATTAACAAAATACCTATAGGCAGTGTCTCTAATATGCCAAAAATATGAATATTCAGTCACAAACAGTCAGAAAAATATCCTATAGGCAGGATCTCTAAATGAACAGTAACATGCATAGAAGGAACCAACAAAATAGACCTATAGGCAGATTTCTACCCGAGTTTTTTAACAAAGATATATAACCCCCCCAGCTTTTACTAATAACCCCAAATATGTTTATTACAGAGATTATTACATTTTTACAGCCCAATAATTAATAAATTATACAACAAAATTCATTATACCATAGGGAGCCTTCATAGGCCCAATATTAATCTGGAAACCAGGCCTTCAAGAAAATCCAGTCTTAAGTATACAGGTGGTCCATCCATGATACACAAAATTGGGCTTCTGGTGTGTCAAAGTTCTCAAAGGCCTCAAGGAACTCGGGCAACGCTCACACCAGAACCTTACTTAGAGAATAATTTGTAAAAGATTGGAAGACCATCCCCAATGTGTCAGAGTTCGGAGGAGTCTCAAGGACCCTAGGAAGTGCTCACACTGGGGGTGGTAGGAACCTAGATAACTAAGAGTAGAAGTTTGAAAACAGTATATAAAGGGTAGGGGAACAGTTTTAGAAAATAGCTCGATTTTAGGAGCAAACAAATTCAATTTACATGACTGCAAACAGAACTTCACCTAGCACAAATAGAGTCCATATTTAGCATATGGTTCAAACAAACTAGTATTCGTTTAGACATAGATATTGTACCAGTATTTAAAGCAATCAAAAAAGATAAAGGATACTTGAACTAATAGATAGAATTGGCACCATATTACATGTTTGTAGAACAGGGAACATACAACTGACTAATCAGGGTTTCACATTATTGAAGATGACTTAGTTTAGCAATTATCACTAAGTGGGATCATATAGGCATGTATTAAGCAGAAACATGCTGATGTTTGAAATAATTAACTAAACAAACACATATAACAGAACAGGCTAGTAGGAACCAAAGCATACTAGTTTAGAAAGAAGTAAGCAGGAATCATAGATCAGACAGAAGCATGCTAAGGTTGAAATAAAATAACTACATAAGCACAAAGAAAAAAATGGATAACAGGAGTTAACACATACCAGTTAGGAAGAAAGTAAACAGGAATGTAATGGCAGTTTGGATCCAGAGAGTTTAGCCTTGGCTTCCAGCCGGCTAAACAGTGCAGCAAATAAGAGTGATAGAAAGAACTCAAGTTTATGAGAGAACAGACAACTTTGAAAATTTTGAATTGTAAGAATTGTTCAGTAAAGAAGTTGTGAGTGTGAGTGTAAGAGTCTCAGTGTATGTCTCTTCGTATGTAGGTAGGTGTGTCTGAGTGTAAGTGAGTAAGCGTGTTTGAAATCAAAACAATGAAAGGCTTTTTATAGCATACAGTAGAGTAAAACCAAATAAGGTAGAAAAATCAATGGCACACAAATAAGGTTTGAAAAATCAACTAACCAATCAATTAGGGTTAACACAAACCAATTAATGGGATAGAATCACATAAGTATTACTTAAATTAAGGAGAATCTTTCATGGAATAAATCAGCAGACAAGATTAGGGCTAAATAAGGTAAGCAGTAAGTCTAGAAATCTATTATAAAACAGCCCCAATAATCAAAGCAAAAAAATCAGGCCAGTAATAGAATCAAGGAAAGTAGCACCAAATACTAATCACACATAAGGAAAGAATAGGTAAAAGTCTGATAAGGAAATATCGCTATTAACACAATTTCAAACCCTAATTTAAGCAATAAAATCAATTAACATGCTAATTTACAGAGCTGAGGTAAATGGGCAAGAACACTGAAATAAATGGTCAAATTAATTGAAACCGTAAGTCATAAAGGCATGGAGATGAAACTCAAGCAAAAGAAATCAGTCGAAAAGTAAAGAAAAAAACCAGGGTTGAACATTTAAATGTCTTAAACATTTTTTTTGCAGAAATTCCTTAAAAATCGAAACTCTAGCTTTTAGGGTAAAATAAAAATCGGTTAACAATAAGAGAAAAACAAAAAATCTTTGAGGAAAAATTCCAAACAGACACAAAAATACTTCAGATCTATAGAGATCTGAACAGATTCAAACATAAAATAGCTAAGTTTATGAAGATAAACAGAAGTGAATCAAATCTAGTTTGAACCAGAGATTTGAAATCATAGAAACACGAAATTGGTAGTACTCACAGACATAGGGGTGAATATTGACAGATTAGTCGAGAAAAGAGAGATTTTGAACCAAGTCTGGTTCGAATCTCTTGAGAATCCATCAAGTAGCATGAGAATCACAATACCAGTAGAGAGATGAGGCTGGATAAGGCCTGATATCGCAAGAGAACCCCATGAATCGAAGGAATATGAGTGACGGAGGGCTAGGGTTAGAAGGGGGTGAGAGAGAAGAGAGGGAAGAAAAGGATTCAGAGGCGGCAGGTTGGGGGAAATGGGGGTAGGGTTTAGGATTAGTGTAATTAAAAAGGAAGGTTGATCCTAGACCGTTGATCTTTTGAGATCAACGGCCAGGATTAAATCTAGGTTGGGGCAGGTTATGTATATGGGTTATTAGGTTGGTTTAATTGGGTTGGGTAGGTTATTGGGCTGGAGTCCGAAAATTAATTAAAAAGGGGCTATCTTTTTAAATACCCATTTAATCTAATAAAATAAAATTATAAAAATAGTTAATAAAGGATAAAAAATACTATTTGTGTATGAAAATGATTTTAAATAATTATTTGGATATTGAAAAAATATAAAAAGTCATTTTCGTGTAAAAATAAAGTAATTATGGACATATGGGCTATTATTGCAAAGTCATTGCAATTATAACCTAAAGATGTAAATATAATTATGCATACAATAATTAAAGCTTAATATAAATATAAAATGATAAAATTTAAGCAATAAATTTATTATAAAATTATTTGTGATGCAATTAGTAATTATTTAGATAATAAAATGATGGAATAAATTAATTTCAAATCCTTTAAAAATTACAGAAAATTATGAAAAAATACTAATTGATGCTCATGCATTATTTTGAAAATATATATTCTAAGCTCGAATTTTGAACCCTGAACCAGTGATTTTGCAGTCGATCCCCATCAAAGTCACCAGAGCTTTCACACTTCCTTTTTCTGAAGGATAGGGTGTTTTTCCAATTAAAGTAACATTAATCAAAATGGGATTAATTATTTAATTAGATTTGCCACTTAGGATAATTATTATGGTGTCCCAAGTCAACGATCTATTTTAAAATCCCATATCGAGGAAATTGACTCTATTTTACGGTCCGCGAACAGAGAAGATCGGGTAAGAAATTCTGTTAACCCGGGAGAAGGTGCGAGGCACTTCTGAAATCCGTGGTTTTAACACGGTCGCTCAACTATTAATAATTGGCCTAATTATCTAATTTATTATATTTTTAAAACCTATTGTGCATTTTTAACTTTATAACCGCTTTTAATAGAATTTGAGTTGCTTTTAGAATTTATGGAGTTTATTTAAATAAGTCGCGATGTCGCGCACTTATTGTTTTTGGTACACATTGCGAATCTATAATGACCCAAAAGGTCACCCCGTATAATTTTAACTAAATTTGTGCCCCGAGACCGTGAAAGCCTCCTTTTATCTCACCTAAATGTGTATGCGCAGCCCGGGCGTGTAGCCGGGAAGCCCTCATGTGGAAAAATTGATAAAATGATGATTTTATAATAATTATTTAAATAAAGTTGACTTTGGTCAAAATTTTAGGTAAACGGATCCGTACCCGTGATTTGACGGTCCCTCAGGGTCAGTAGGAAAATATGAGACTTGGGCGTATGCCCGAAATTGAATTCCGAGGTCCCAAGTCCGAGAACTGAATTTTTTGAAGAAAATTGTTTTTTGAAAAATATAAAGGTTTTGAAAATGAGACTTGATATGAAACCTGTGATAAAGGGTCCGTATTATGGTTCCGGATCCCGGAACAGGTTCAATATGTTTTATATGTGAAATTTGGTAGGAAACGGACTTAGTTTGACGTGATTCGGGTCAAAAATGGAAAATTTGAAAGTTTAAGAAGTTGGAAGTATTGCAATGATTTTGAGGTTTAATTCGATGTTTATGATGTTGTTTTGGTGATTGATTACACGAATAAATTCGTAGAATGTTTTTGAGGTTGTGTGCATATTTGCTTTTGAGCCCCGAGAGCTCGGGTGAGTTTCGGGAAGGTGTCGGGGTGAAAACTTAGGAAATTTCTGGTGTTAGTGATGTTATCTGGTGTCTAATAATTTAGGCTATGTGAATGCACAACTAAGGTTGCGAACGCATAACACAAGGTTGGGCTGGGTAGGATTAAGCTAGTGCGATCGCAACATATAGGTCGTGATCGCTGAGTGAGGGTCTGGGGCTGCTATGCGAACGCACCAGGGTGGTCGCGAACTCATAGCGTAAGAAGGAATCTGGGGCCGGGGTGTAAAATACCCTGTGCGAACTCGGCCCCACAACCGCGAATGCACTGGCCTGTGAACTTAAACCTCCATGAACGCGGCCTGTGGCCCGCGAACGCGGAGAGTAATTTTGCCCAGTTATTTTTAAATACCCAAAACAGAATGCATACGGGATTTTTCCACAATTTTCATAAACCTCTTCTTCCCCAACCCTCTTAGGCGATTTTGGAGCATTTATTCACCATAACCTCTTAGGTAAGTGATCTTTGACTTGTTTCCTTTCATTTTTCTTAAACACCCACTAGATTTTAGGCCTAAAAACATGAAATTTAAGGTAGAAAATTTGGGATTTGGGTAGAGTTAGGGCTTTTTGATTATTTGGGAATTTGACCTCGTTTTAGGGTCGGATTTCAAAACAAATTATATATTCGGGCTCGTGGGTGAATGGGTGATAAGGTTTTGGTCCGAACCTTGTGTTTGGACCAAGCGGGCCTGGGGTCAATTTTTGGATTTTTGAGAAGAATGTTGGGAATTCTATAATTAAGCATTGGAATTGAATTGTTTAGCATTTATTGATATTATTGAGTCGAGTATGTCTAGATACGGTTGATTTGGAGTCGGGTTCAAAGGCAAAAGCGGTGCTTGATGCTTGATTTTGATCATTGGAGTCGAGGTAAGTGTTTGGCCTAACCGTAGCTTGAGGGAATAGGTATTGAGTCCTAATTGCTACGTGTTTATTGCATGTTCAATGTATAGGTGAGGTGACGAGTACCTATATGTTATTGTCTAGCAGGACCGTGAGTAGGATATTTACAATTATATGATATTTATTGGATACTGTGTCTAAGGGTTTAATATCAATTTGATAGCTATTCATTTGTTGATTATTCCGCGCATCTAAGGTTTCTTATTGTTGATTTTCATGCCAACTGTTGTTCTTATGTTGTTTATGCACGAGGGGACATTCCGTGCCATGTTTATGTTGTTTATGCACGAGGGGGTATTCTGTGCCATGTTTATATTGTTTATGCACGAGGGCATTCTGTGCCATGTTTATGTTGTTTATGCACGAGGGGACATTCCGTGCCATGTTTATGTTGTTTATGCACGAGGGGACATTCCGTGCCATGTTTATGTTGTTTATGCACGAGGGGACATTCCGTGCCATGTTTATGTTGTTTATGCACGAGGGGACATTCCGTGCCATGTTTATGTTGTTTATGCACGAGGGGACATTCCGTGCCATGTTTATGTTTATTTATGCACGAGGGGACATTCCATGCCGTGTGATTGATATTTATGCACGAGGGGACATTTCGTGTCATGTTTATATTTGTTTATGCACGAGAGGACATTCTGTCTCGTGTTACTGATATTTATGCACGAGGGGACATTTCGTGCCTTGTTGTGATATTTATGCACGAGGGGACATTCTGTGTCGTGTTGTGATATTTATGCACGAGGGGATATTCTGTGCCGTGTTGTGCATTTATGCACGAGGGGACATTCTGTGCCGTGTTTTATGATATTTTAGCACGAGGGGACATGTCGTGTCGTTTCTGTTTACTTGTTTGTTCAGAGTTGTCAATTCTTGTTGTTAATTAAATATTTCAATTGTTGCTCTGTTCTGTCATTTCATTAATTGCTACCCCTTTTGCCCCCAACATGTATTTCCCCATTTGTGGTACCAATTGCTTATTTTCTGCCGTTATTTCTGTTATGTACTATCAAACTGCACAGGTTATATTATTTGTTGTGTCCTAGCCTCGTCACTACTTCGTCGAGGTTAGGCTCGGCACTTACTTAGTACATGGGGTTGGTTGTACTGATGCTACACCTGCACTTCTTTATGTGCTGCAGATCCCGGTACCGGACCCAGTGGACACTGATTGAGGAGACTTCCTTCAGTCCACCAGGCGACACTGAGGTAGTCCTGCAGGCGTCCGCAGGCCTTGGCGTCACCTCCTATCTCCCTTCTTTTCCTGTCTATATGTATTTCCGAGACAGTAGCACTTGGTTCATTTAGACCTTTTTTGTAATAATCATAGACAGTCTGTGAAATTATGACACCAGATTTTGGGAGTTGTTATTAAAGATTTTGTAATATTGTTTAATTAAGTTGTTAGACTGCACTTCTTCTGCATTATTATTTCTATTTGTTCTTGTATATCACTTTTTAAATGCTAAATAACAATGGAATAAATTAGAATAATCAGTAACGTTGGCTTGTCTAGTGTGTTCAACGTTAGACGCCATCACGGTCCCGACGGTGGGATTTCGGGTCGTGACAGAATCGCGTCACGTGAAACGCACTCGCAATTTATAACATGTTTATTATTACTATTATTTGAAGTTGAGGTCAAGTCGCGTGAAATGCGCACTTGAATTGGAATTTATATATCATGACCATGCCACATGAGCCTTACCCATGATCATGGGACTTTCCAGCTATGACTTCTTTTGAAGTCAGCGCCTCAAGCCAAAGCTCAATTAAATGGAAAAAATATCACGAGCTCGCCTGAGAATAATTTTGCTAGACCTAAACCACTACACGCTTATTCATAGACATATGGTAAGCCAAAAATGAAAGCAAGCAAAATGCATCTGCTAAACTAATTGAACCACGATTAAATACTTTTCAATAAAACTGAATTGATGCTAAATTTAAACGCAATTAACAACTAGTTCATACATCTGAAAATCTGATGTAAAAAATGATGCTTTAAACTATTTAAATATTCAAATAAGATGATAGTTATCCACAATTGCCGCATCTCATGATCTTCTTGGCTTATTAGAATTTTGTGAAAAAATAGCTACAAAGTTATCCTCACTTGTCAAATTCCAACACTATGCTGGGAAGGTTTGAAGGAAAATACAAGCCTATACTCCTGTATCACTTCACAATTGAGTGTATATCATGAAACTCGCACGCATTCCAGGAAGAAAGAAAAGAAAAAGGGAAATACAGAATGACATTCAAATAATGAGTTATTAACTCACACGGCTTGAAACAAAGAATACGCAGAAACAGAGTTAGGAATTAGAAACAACCTTCAATTTTCCTTTTTTTTTTTTTTTGGTTTTTCTGTATTTAAATTTAATTTCAGAATGTTTTCTTTTTGAGAAATCAGTCGAGACGAGGTAGTGTATGTGTAATTTCTGCAGAGAATTCCCCGTCTGTGGGTGAATATGCAAGGGTCTTTATATAGAAATCATCATCTTTTCTCAACAAAGATGGACAATTGTCCAATTAAAATGATTCTTTCCTATTTTGACTTCCCTAACTTCTGGATTTTACTCCTACGACCCCCATATTGACCTAATTCCTCTGTCCTATTGCATTTAAATCACTCTCTACAATTACCCCTTCAACTTTTTTGTATTTACAAAATAGTTATACCAAAGAAATCATACGGATCAGCCCAAGAAACAATAATGCAAAATCAAACTTGTTTCAACATCTCATTAACTCAAAACTTGATTAAACTGACAATTCGTGCAATTAAAACTAATTAACATGCAATTAAATTGCTAATCATGTGACAACCTAAGAAATCCAAACATGTGAATATTCAACATAAATGTAATAAACTAGATGCTAATCTACGGTTAATTAGCTATTTTTTATGAGCTAAAGCTAATCTAATTAGGCTAGTTTAAACACTCCAAATTTTTTTAATTAAATGCCTGACAAACTGTTCCTCTTTTCTTTTTATTTTTCTCAAAACAAATAAAACCAAAATAAGATAGAATAGGGTGAGGATGTACCTATGGAAATAAATACGAATTGATAGAGGTGATTCCAACGAGGTTCAGCCAGTCAGGGACGAGTCAACCTATAACGACCCGGCCGGTCGTTTTGAGCATTTGCATTTCGCTCGGTTGTTTAAGGGCATGAGTAACTCAGTAGGATGTATTATGAATTATGTGAATCATCGGTTTTGGCTTTCAGGTTATTCGAAATTGATTTCGAGGAATGATCTCACCTAGAAGCTTTAAATTTGAAAGGTTTGACCAAATTTTGACATTTTAGTATTTGATCTCGGATTGGATTTCTGATGGTTCCATTAGCCCCATTGGGTAATTTTGGACTTAGGAACGCGTCCGAATTGTGGTTTGAGGTCCGTAGTAGAATTTGGCTTGACAAACTGTTCCTCTTTTCTTTTTATTTTTCTCAAAACAAATAAAACCAAAATAAGATAGAATAGGGTGAGGATGTACCTATAGAAAGAAATACAAACTGATAGAGGTGAGTCCAATGAGGTTCGGCCAGTCAGAGACGAGTCAACCTGTAACGACCCGGCCGGTCGTTTTGAGCATTTGCACTTCGCTCGGTTGTTTAAGGGCATGAGTAACTCAGTAGGATGTATTATGAATTATGTGAATCATCGGTTTTGGTTTTCAGGTTATTCGAAATTGGTTTGGAGGAATGATTCTCATCTAGAAGCTTTAAATTTGAAAAGTTTGACCAAGTTTTGAGTTTTTAGTATTTGACCTCGGATTGGATTTCTGATGGTTCCGTTAGCCCCTTTGGGTAATTTTGGACTTAGGAGCGCGCCCGAATTGTGGTTTGGAGGTCCGTAGTAGAATTTGGCTTGAAATGGCAAAAATTGAAAATTTTAAAAGTTTCACCGGGAGTGGACTTTTTGATATCAGGGTCGGATTCCAATTCCGGAAGTTGGAGCAGGTCCGTAATGTCAATGTGACTTGTGTGCAAAATTTGAGGTGAATCGAACGTGATTTTGATAGGTTTCAGCATCGGTTGTGGAAGTTGAAGTTTCAAAGTTCAATGATTTCGAATTGAGGTGTGATTCGTCATTTCGATATTGTTATGTGTGTTTTGAGGCCTCGAGTAGGTCTGTGTTATGTTATGGGTTTTTTTGGTGTATTTGGACGGGGTCCCCAGTGTCTCGGGTGAGTTTTGTACGAGGTTCGGATCATTTTCATTCCATGTTGCATTTCTGAAGGTTTTCTTGTTATGGTATGACCGCACCCGCGGAGTGTTGAGCGCAGGTGCGGAGCCGCAAAAGCGGTAATGCCATCGAAGAAACGAGAAAGAGAGATGGCGGTGAGGATCATAGGTCAGGTGCGTGGATGCACCTACGCAACCGCAAATGCGGTTCAAGTGCGGAGAAGCGGAACGCAGGTGCGAGGTTTTGCTAAGTGAGGTTGTTTTGCAGAAGCGAGGAATTACTGCAGAAGCTGTGGTTGCAGATGTGAAAATTTTACCGCAATTGCGGAATAGCTGGGCAGAGTTATAAAAATCGAGATTTTGGTTCTTTCTTCATATTTTGAGATGTTGGACTCGGATTTAGGAAATTTTTGAAGAAAATTCAAGGATTAGGGTAAGTGTTCTCTACTTAGTTTTGATTATACTCCATGAATTTATCTTCGCATTTAGCAATTGGTTGATGAATTTTAAGGAGGAAATTGGGGGGTTTGGCCTAAAGTTTCATAATATGAATTTTTGAGTTTTGAACACCGACTAGGAGTAGGAATCGAGTGAAATTAGTATGGTTGGACTCGTAATTGAATAGGTTGTCAGATTTTGTGAGTTTTTGTCGGGTTCCGAGGTGCAGGCCCGGGTTGGGCTTTTTGGCCGATTTTGGGTTTTGATTCATGATTGATCTTTCTTGATGGGATTGATTCCTTTAGCCTTGTTTTATGTATTTGAGTTATTTTTGGTTAGTTTCTATCCGTTCGGAGGTTGGAACGCGTGTGATGGAATCTATGGAGCTGCGCTTGGTTCGCTCGTGATTGGTATTGGCTCGTTCGAGGTAAGTAACTCTTTTAAACTTAGTTCTAAGGGTATGAAACCCCGAATTACGTGTTATATGATTGATGAAGAGGTAATGCACATGCTAGGTGATGGGCGTGTGGGCGTACACCCGGTGAATTGTGACTCCGTTGTTTTCATGGCACTATTTAGTGGCCCTATTTTGTTGATATCTGTGTTTTCACCATGTGATTAAGTGACTGAGCTGTCAATCATGCTAGATATCATTTTTAGGCTTTATACTGATATTGTTACGGCCCATAGTGTCCATTTCTTGCTGTCATCTCAATGGTTTTCACTGATATTTTGTACACAATAATATTCATGAATTTATATCATATATCGGTCTCGGTTATTATTCATTGACACATCATATCATTGTTCCGGGTTAGTCTTCATGACATTGTGAACCTGTGGGTGAGACTGGAGAGATTAAGGACTAAGTGAGGCCGAGAGCCTGATTATGAGTGATAGTTTTGGGATCGGGCTGCACGTCGCAGCGATTATATTGATGATTATGATAGTGCTTGGGCTGAAGGAGCTCCTCCGAAGTCTGTAACACAGCCCCAGTGAGCGCGAATGATATTATTGAGGGATGGAATTCCCTGGACATGGATTTGTCTGAAGTACTTGATACCTGGAGATGGATTTCTCCATAGGATTGGACTGGCCTTTTTCCTCGATACTGGATGACTGATGGTCAATGTTGTATATATTCCGGGATGGGTTTCATAGGTCGCATGGGCCATATACAGTACCGAGTGATTGAGCATTGATGAGTGGAAAGAGTGAGAGTGAGATTGAGTATTCTGAGAGCGTGAGTACATGATTCATCTCTGGTCATAGAGAGGTATTTCACACTTGCTATCTGAAAAAAATGAAACATCTTATTTACTGTGAAAATGATTTTTAGATAAATTACAGTTTTTAAACTATCTCATATTTTACGACGATTTCGGTAAAGGACTTGAGTTTTCACTGATATTCTTGAAAAGCGGAACTATTTTTGAAAAAATTGTGAAAAAGATGAGCATTCTTATCTCTGAGATTACTTCCTTATTTATATGCTTTACGCTGTATGAACTGCTATTAGATATTGGTGTTGGACCCGACCTATGTTCCAACTCGTCACTGCTTTCAACCTAAGGTTAGGTTTGTTACTTACTCAATACATGGGGTCGGTTGTACTGATACTACACTTCTGCACATTACGTGCAGATGTTGGCTGATGTTGTTGCTGTGCTTGATGGTTACCAAATTTGAAGATGTACATGCGTTCCTGTTGTAGCTGCCTCTTGTTCATGGTAGCCGTAGAATTTATAAAACTGTGTTTATGTACTTTTCAAATAGAAGATGTATTTACTTCATATCAACTTTGTAAACGTTATTCTTAGAAGCTCATGATTTGTACTACCAGTCTTTAGGAAATGTTTAAGATTTAGATAATTCCTTTGTTTGATTGTCTTATTGCTATTATTGAAATTGGGGAGTTATTAGTTGGCTTACCTAGCGGATTGGGCTAGGTGCCATCATGACTAGCAAATTTTGGGTCGTGACTGATTGGTACCAGAGCTCTAGGTTCATAGGTTCTACAAGTCATGAGCAAGTGTTTAGAAGAGCCTTGCGGATCGGCATGATGACGTTCATGCCTATCTTCGAGAGGCTCCAGGGCATTTCGGATGTACTTCCATCTTTCTTTCCTTATCGTGCATCATTTATTCAGCTTGGAGCTTAATCCTTTGAAATCCTTCCACGCATTCGTATGTGCACTTGAGCACTCGGTATCAGCTGTGCATCGACGGCTTGTGATTCCTTGGATGAGGTGCGAGAAGTGATTTTTGTGTGTTGGTGATGGTCTAGTCTGGAGGACTTGAGGTCGGGTTTTGATTGTAGCTTGAGCACAAAGGTACTGATTGTGTAAACACGTGCTTTTGGATTTAATATGTCTGGTAGTGTCCCTATTAGTGGGATTTGTGGCTGGATGACTACGTGATGAGTATGATGTGACTGCGAGATGTGTTCGCATGGTTTAAACGTCACGAGAAGGGTTTTCTTGAGTTGTAGAAGGGGTTATTGGGTGCTTGATTTCTGTCTTTATTTGACATATAGTCTCGAGTTATAGGCATGTTGAAGGATCTTACATGTTGTTTAGTTGTAGAGTGAAGTAAGTTTTCAATGCTGTTATATGAGTTCAGACTCGGGAAGATTAAGTGATTGAGAAATAGTTATGACTATGGAAGGGAATAGAGAGATGTCAGTTTAAGGCAAAGCATGTATTATCTCCTGCGAGGTGTCCTGAGGTTTGTGTGATCCCTATGTTGTTTTGTAGCGAGTTCTCTTTTACTAGTGAATTATATGTGTTGCAATTTGGGTTTGGATCGCTTATGAGAGTTGGATTGACTGTTACAAGGGTGAATGCGAGATTTGCAGATGATATGAGATATTAGATGGTTTTTGTTACATAATCTTATGAGGGATTTAGTTGAATTTCAGTGCGGGATTTTGGGCAGCAACAGAGTATAGGTATTATAAGTTATCAAATGCTTTATTCTTTGGCTTTGAGTCAAGTGGGGGATTCTGCTATCGACGGGTTCTTTGTGCGGGTTATGTGTTGTATTGGTTCAGTTTGAGGTATACTGGCGAATCAGTCATGACTTGCATAGGTGGAGATTATAATGACTCGAGTAAGGAAATTTCTGGATACTGGTTGTATTACACTCTATGGGTACATGGGAATCATGGAATAATTGAGGAATTTGCTCGGTTGCGTAGGAGTGTGGGTTGCTCCCTTGGGTGCTAGTGTACTAATGGGGCACATGTCGTTCGGTTTGTTTAATTGAGATTTGAGAAAAATGGATGAATCTGGAGAATGGTTCTAATGGACTCAAGATTTAAATTTAGCAATTTGGAATTGTCAAGATTTGTATATGGCTAGGACCTGATAGTGGCATTGGACGGTGTCGAGACTTTTGGAATTTTAATATCATTGTGGATTATGCATTTCCGTAACAAGAAGGTGAAGGAAACAATTTTAGGTTCACATAAGGTCTCTTTAGAGTGGATGTCTCTGTTGTGGTGCTTCGGGTGCTTAAGAGGTAATTCAACGGCTTATGGGCCTTAGGGTGTTGTTGTAACGACCCGGCTGGTCGTTTTGAGAGTTAGTGCCCCGATCCCCTAATAAATGGTTTCCCCATGTTTGTTTCTGCTATTGGAAATTGCCGGAATGATTAGTTATGGAATTCGGAGAGTTCTGTGACACTTAGTCCCTAGATGTGAGTTTAAGCCTTATAATTTGGACTGTAGTCGGAACTGTGTGAGGGCGTTCGAAATGGAATTCTGTCGACTCGTTAGCTCCGTTGAGTAATTTTGGGGTTAGGAGCATGGCTGAAATGTGTTTTGGAGGTTTGTAGTAGATTTAAGCTTGAATTGGCAAAAATTAGGTTTTCGGTCATTTTAGACGATAGCGGAAATTTTGATATCGAGCTAGGAAGGAATTCTGAGAGTGGTTGTAGGTTCGTAGTGTCATTTTGTGACATGTGTGTCAAATTTGAGGCCATTCAGACTAGGTTTTACGTGTTTCGGCATTGTTTGTAGATTTTGGAAAGATATTAAGTTCATAGGCTTAAAACCCATGTTTAATTCATGTTTTTGGTGGTGTTTGAGGTGGTTGGAAGGCTCGACTAAGTTCGTATGGTGTTATGGGATTGGTTGGTAGGTTTGGTTGAGGTCCTGGGGGCCTCGGGTGTGTTTCAGATGCTCAACGGGTCATTTTTGGACTTAAGGAGTTGGCTGGTTTGATGGTGTTCTATAACTGGTGCGTTCTTCATCGCGATCGCGGGAGGAGGTTCGCGATCGCGTAGAGTAAATGGGAGGCCAGCTGGGTTAATGCTTCGCGATCGTAGGGAAAGGGACGCGATCGCGTAGGTCAGGTAGGTTATGAATCGCAAGCGCGTGGGCCGGGTTGCGTTCGCGTAGAAAAATAAGGCGGAAGAAGGGGAGCTGGGTTTTAACCGTTCGCGATCGCGTGGGACCAATCGCGGTTGCGTAAGTCAGAGGAGCTAATGCTTCACGATAGCGTGGGATGTGTCGCAATCTCGTAGAGTAAAATTTATGAGGCGCGAGGTTGTTCTTTGCGATCGCGATGGTACATCCGCGATCGCGATTAAGGAAATCGTTGGGCAGAATTTAAAGTTCAAAAACGAGGGTTTAAGTAATTTTTCACAATTTGGACTTGAGAGCTCGGGATTAGGCGATTCTTGGAGGGGTTTTCATGTGGGTGTTTGGGGTAAGTGATTCTTACTTAGTTTTGATTAATTCCCGCTAATCTATGTTTGATTTTATCATCTAATTTTGGATCTGGGATGAAAATTGGGGAAAATTTGAGAAAAGTTCCCAGGCAAAGTTTTTGGGTTTTGATCGAGAATTTGGTATCGATTTTGAGTAAATTTGGTATGGTTAGACTCATGAGTGAATGGGTGTTCGGAATTTATTAATTTCACCAGATTCCGAGGGGTGGGACCGAGGGACTTTTTGGAGCGATTTTCCTAATTTCGCATTTTAGCTTCGAATTGATTAGTTTAGTTAGTTACTTATAGCTATATTTACATTTTTTGCAATTTATTTGAATAGATTCGGGCCATTCGAAATTAGGTACTCGTGGAAAGAGCGTGGTTTCAAGTTGATTTGAGCGGTTGAGGTAAGTGGCTTGCCTAACCTTTTGTTGGGGACTTTCCCCTTAGGACGTTTGACATTATTAGATGTGTGGGCGCCGTGTACGTGAGGTGACGAGTACGTACACGGGCCGTTATTGCAAAAATCCCACTTTTCTTCTTAAATCATAAATTGTCTTTCTTCTATTGAATTACATTAATATGTTAAATTGTTTGGCTTAGAAAAGAAAAAAAATGTTTACGTGTTTAATTGTCTATTTGATATTCTGTGCACCATGCTTAGCTAGCTTACTGCTTTTCCTTACTTGTGATTAGATGAACTGTATAAATTGATGACATACCTATCATTTATCTTGCATCACATATTTAAATTGGGACTATGGACGTATTCCGGGAGATCCCCATGTACTGCATTTTTTAAATTGGGATTACGGATGTATTTCGGGGATCCCCATGTATTGCATATTTAAATTGGTACTATGGACGCATTTTGGGAGATCCCCACGTACTGCATATTTAAATTGGAACTACAGACATATTCCTGGATATCCCCCAACACTCCATATTTATTTTGGAACTACGGACGTATTCCGGGAGATCCCCCTGTACTGTATAATCACCTGGAACTACAGGACGGTATCCCGGAAGATTTCACTTTGTGTTTACCTTGTTCGGAGCCGAGGGCTCCCTTTTTTCAATTAAGTTTTTTGAATATTTTCTTTAACTGTTAACAATAGAATACATTTAACTCTTTTACTATTTTAAATTGATTATATTTAATCCAGTAGAGCCTTAACCTGACCTCGTCACTACTTGACCGGGGTTAGGCTTGGCACTTACTGGGTACCAAATGTGGTGTATTCATGCCCTTTCTTGCACATGTTTTCATGTGCAGATCCAGGTACGAGCTATCAGCCTCGCGGATAATATTTTTGCTGCTAATTCTAGGAGACTACAAGGTATTTCTGCTGCGTCCTCAGAATCCTCAGAGTCCCCTTCTACTCCATCATTTAGAGTTTTTTTTGTACTCCCAGATTTGTTTAGAGCTACAGTACCTATTAGAAGCTTGTGACTTTGTGATGTTCCGGCTCATTGGGAGAATATTTTGTATGAGTCGAGTGACACTATTTTTTTTGTTGATATTTTAGATTATGCCCTTATTTTCCTTATTTATTGTGTTTTTATTAAATTTTTTCCCTTAATATTAGGCTTACCTAGTCGTAGAGACTAGGTGCTGTCACGATACCTTTCGGAGGGTAAATTGGGTCGTGACAGTTGTGGTTTTATAATAGGGTCTCTTGATGGTAAATTTTGGTTAGGGATCGTGGTGTTCTATCAAGGAGAAGTATCAATCAAAAGGAAATTTGGAAGGGACTTGGATAAATAGGTCAACTTGGTAGTTGGTTGGATCAGCACAGTAATGGGTATGATCGGTTCATTGGGTACTTGCAACGTGGCTAGTCTCTACGCGTGTTTCGTGGAAATGCTCTTCGTTTTGGCGACTCGCGTGGCATGGTATATGTGGTGTGTTGTGTGGGATTAAGATTTGCATGAGCAAGGTCACAGTGTATTCTTAGGCAGCATGAACGATCTCAGATGACTAGATAGATGATATTACTATTAGATATGGCTTGATGAGGGTGTGAGCTTCAGAAGGGGCACTATGTTTTGATATATGGATTCTTCATTGGTATGGCGACACTCTCCTGGTTGATCGACTGTTGATGTTCAAATTTTGCTTGTGGTACAGAAGAATTTTAGAAGTATTCTCGTGGGAAGATTGTGTATGAGAGATGTGTCAGATATTCGGGCGATGGAGTTGGGGTCGAATATGGTGATTCGTGTGCTCTATATATTTGGAGACTGGGAGTTCTCATGAGTAGATCGTTTCGTGGTTGTGGACTGTGAATATGTGGCCAAAGATAGTCAGGGGATGGTATGTGTTATAGGTAAGTCATTGTGAATCTTTGGAGGGTCGTTTATCTATTTGTGGATGACTAGAGTTGATTTGGGGGTCCATTGGTAGGCCCAATTAGGATTTGTGTTCTTCACTGTGTCGAATTGATTGATTCCATACTGCTATCATTGAGGGATGTGCCATTCGGTTGTTGCTTAGATTATTTGTGTTCTGAAGTGATCTTCGAGTTACTCTTCTATGCTACGAGGAGTTGTGATTCGTCGTTTATATGCACATATGGTGCGGTTCTATTTGGGATTTATAGCAAAATTTGAGCGAGATGAGTGTTTGGATACTGCATGATTGATTGTGCGTTGGCTATGATCTTTCCGGATTATGGTATCGTGTTATTTTCTCCCCGTGGTTATGGTAATGCACTTTGGGTATTGGATGTCGAATCTCACGTGGTTATTGGTTTTGATCAAGGCGGCTCGAGGTATGTAATATGGACCAGCGTTTGGATGGGGTCACGCATTGTGGCAGAGTTATGTTGAATATAATCCTTTGTGTTAGATTTGTGTGTTTGGTTCTACGGTGGGTGCTAGGCTCTTAGCATGGCGTTGTGATGGTACTTGTTAAGTTGGCGGACAATTCTCTTGTTTGAGTCATTTTCATGATTGAGTGCATTTGGAATGTTGCTAATTGTTGCACGGGTTGCACAAGTTATGGATTTTAGATTGTATTGATGTGCCATGTCACTAGAGTGGATGGATCGGATGAGATGAGCTGATTGGGACTAGAATAGATGCTATCGGATTGGATTGTGATATATTTTGAAGGATAATATCGGGAGTCAACTTAGGAATTTGCTATAGTCCTTGTCGAAGGAGAGGGAGCTCAACGACCTGTTGATCTGGTGAATGGTTATGAGTTTCTGCGTGTTTCTTTCATCATTGGCAGTATATGAAGGTGTTAGAACGAGGCTTTGTTTGATAAGAGGTTTATTACCGGCATTGGGTTTTTTTGAGCAGCTACTGTGATTAGAAATTATCGCTATGAGTGTTTGAGTTATGAGGTATATCATGTAATTTCATCTTGAGTTACGGCTATGACTGGATTCAAATTGTTCAGACTTATACAGTGTGTAGAAGCGAGATTCTGAACTTATCAAAAATTTCGGATGTGGAAATTGGATTCTAAGGCTTATGGGCTAAGTTGGATTAAGAAATTTCATTCATGTTGTGTTATCAGACCTATATGGGATAGGATGGCATGGGATCACCCCCCGGTATGTGCATGGTAAGGTTACACGACAATTTGATGGCTTTTGGAACAACTCTGGGCACGTTCGAGGACGAACGTATGTTTAAGTGGGGGAGGATGTAACAACCCGACCGGTCATTTTGAGAATTTGCACTTCGCTCGATTGTTTGAGGGCATGCGTAGATCCATAGGATGTTATTATGACTTATGTGAATCGTCAGTTTTGACTTTCAGGTTATTCGAAATTGATTTGGAGGAATGATTCTCAGCTAGAAACTTTAAATTTGAAAGGTTTGACCAAATTTTGACTTTTTAGTATTTGACCTCAGATTGGATTTCTAATGGTTCCCTTAGCCCCGTTGGGTGATTTTGGACTTAGGAGTGCGTCCGGATTGTGGTTTGGAGGTCCGTAGTAGAATTTGGCTTGAATTGGAGAAAGTTGAAATTTTGGAAACTTTGACGGGGAGTGGACTTTTTGATATCGGGGTCGGATTCCGATTCCGGAAGTTGGAGCAGGTCTCTAATGTCAAATGTGACTTGTGTGCAAAATTTGAGGTGAATCGAACGTGATTTGATAGGTTTCGGCATCAGTTGTAGAAGTTGAAGTTTCAAAGTTCAATTATTTTGAATTGAGATGTGATTCGTCATTTCGATGTTTTTATGTGTGTTTTGAGGCCTAGAGTAGGTCCGTGCTATGTTATAGGACTTGTTGGTATATTTGGACGGGGTGCCGAGTTGCTCGGGGAGTTTCGGATCATTTTCATTCCATGTTGCATTGCTGAAGATTTTCTTGTTATGGTATGACCGCACCCGCAGACTCTTGAGCGCAGGTGTGAAGCCGCAAAAGCGGCAGTGCCATCGCAGAAGTGAGAAAGGGAGCTGGGGGTGAGGATCGCAGGTGCGGGTTCTTGGACGCACCTACACAACCGCAGATGCAGTTCAAGTGCACAGAAGCAGCTTAAGGACTGCAGGTGCGAGGTTTTGGTGAGTGAGGTTGTTTCGCAGAAGCGGGGAATTACCACAGAAGCGTTGGTCGCAGATGCGACAATTTGACCGTAATTACAGAATAGCTGGGCAGAGTTATAAAAATCAAGGTTTTGGTTCTTTCTTCATATTTTGAGATGCGAGACTCGGATTTAGGTGATTTTTGAAGCAAATTTCATCACAAGAATTGGGGTAAGTGTTCTCTACTCAGTTTTTATTATATTTCATGAATCTATCTTCGATTTTAGCAATTGGTTGATGAATTCTAAAGAGGAAATTGAGGATTTTGGCCTAAAGTTTCATAATATGAATTTTCGAGTTTTGAACACCGACTTGGAGTCCGAATCGAGTGAAATTAGTATGGTATGACTCGTAATTGAATGGGTTGTCGGATTTTGTGAGTTTTTGTCGGGTTCCGAGGTGCGGTCCCGAGTTGGGATTTTTTGCCGATTTTGGGTTTTGATTCAAGATTGATCTTTTCTGATTGGGATTGGTTCCTTTAGACTTGTTTGATGTATTTGAGTTGTTTTTGGTTAGTTTTGAGTTGTTCGGAGGTCGGAACGCACGTGATGGTATCTTTGGAGCTTCGCTTGGTTCGCTCGACATTGGTATTGACTCGTTCTACGTAAGTAACTCTTTTAAACTTCGTGTTGAGGGCATGAAACCCCGAATTATGTGCTATGTGATTGATGATGAGGTGACGTACATGCTAGGTGACGGGCATATGGGCATACACCCGGTGAATTGCGACTCTGTTTTTTTCATGGCACTGTTTAGTGGCCCTATTTTGTTGATATATGTGTTTTCACCATGTGATTAAGTAACTGAGCTGTCAATCATGCTAGATGTCACGTTTAGGCTTTATGCTGATATTGTTAGGACCCATAGTGGTCATTTCTTGTTGTCATCTCACTGGTTTTCATTGATATTTTGTACTCAGTCATATTCATGCATTTATATCATATCTCAATCTCAGTTATTATTCATTGACACATCATATCATTGTTCCGGGTTAGTATTCATGACATTGTGAGCCCATGGGTGAGACTGGAGAGATTAATGACTGAATGAGGCCGAGAGCCTGATTATGAGTGATAATTATGGGATCGGGCTGCTCGCCGCAGCGGTTATATTGATGATTATGATAGCGCTTGGGCTGAAGGACCACTCTGGAGTCTGTAACACATCCCTAGTGAGCGTGGATGATATTATTGAGGGGTGGATTTCCCTGGAAGTCCGTAGTACTTGATACCTGGAGATGGATTTCTCCACAGGGTTGGATTGCCCTTTTTCCTCGGTACTGGATGACTGATGGTCAGTGATGTATATGTTTTGGGATGGATTTCCCTGGGCTGCATGGGCCATATACAGTACTGAGTGATTGAGCATTGATGAGTGGAAAGAGTGAGATGTTGTGCGGTATCACGCCATTCATGAGTTGTTACACACATTGATATGTGGTCATAGAGAGGTATTTCACACTTGCTATTTGGAAAGAAAATGAAACATCTTATTTACTGTGAAAAGGATTTATACATAAATTATAGTTTTCAAATTATCTCATATTTTACAATGATATCGGTAAAGGACTTGAGTTTTCACTGATATTCTTGAAAAGCGGAACTATTTTTGGAAAAACTATGACAAAGCTAAGCATTCTTATCTCCGAGATTACTTCCTTATTTATATGCTCTACGTTGTTATGAACTGCTATTAGTTATTGGTGTTGTACCCGACCTATGTTCCAGCTCGTCACTACTTTCAACCTAAGGTTATGTTTGTTACTTACTCAGTACATGGGGTCGGTTATACTGATCCTACACTTCTGCACATTGCGTGCAGATGTTGGCTGTTGTTGTTGTTGTGCTCGATGGTTGCCGGATTTGAGGATATACCCGCGTTCCTGTTGTATCTGCCTCTTGTTCATGGTAGCCAAAGAATTTATAAAACTCTGTTTATGTAATTTTCAAACAGAAGATGTATTTACTTCATATCAGCTTTGTAAACTCTATTCTTAGAAGCTAATGATTTGTACTACCAGTCCTTGGGAAATGCTTAAGATTTAGATAATTCCTTTGTTTCATTATCTTATTGCTATTATTGAAATTGGGAAGTTATTAGTTGGCTTAACTAGCAGATTGGGCTAGGTGCCAGCATGACTAGCGGATTTTGGGTCGTGATACAACCGTATTCCAAGGACTTTCGAAGTGACCCAAAATTTAATGTTGGTTGATTGTTCTTTTTGAAGAACAATCGATCACCACAAATTTTAGGCCAAACGAGTTAAAAATGCCGAGAAAATAAAAAAGGAAACAAAATGGGTATTTTGAATTCCTAGATCTACGTTTCCCTGATTTTAGTAAGGATTTCGGGGAAATTGGTAAGGGATTTGGATTGAGGATGATTATGGGGTGTGAATTTGAGGGAGATTGGAGTTGTTTGAGGTGGTGCCGCCGAGGTGGATTTTTTGGGGCGGCTAGGGTTTGATGAGAGGTGAGGGAGATGAGTGGGAATGAAGGTGTCTCTAGGGTTTTGGGTGGGGGGATTTGGATGGTTATATGGTCTAGAGAGATGAGTTCAGAGCCGTTGGATAATGGGGAAATCAACGGTTGAGATCAAACAAAGCAAAACGGGATCGTTCTGTTAACTGAAGGCTGGACTGGGTAGGGGAGTTGGCTTGGGGCGGATTTGTGGGGTAATTGGGTCACTGAAATTACTTTGGCCCAATTCAAAATAAAACCAAACAAACTCTTTCTTTCCTTTCTTTCTTTTTTATAAATAAAAAAAAACCATTTTATTGAGCATTCTTAATTCCTACTATTTTTCAAGATTGACCTAATAACCTATTTTCTAATAATTAACTAATTTATTCAACTAACAAATGCATGTAAAATTACTAATGTATTTTTGTTGTGATTTTCATGAATTAATTCTACAATTAATATTAATTTTAGAAAATGATACGGAATTAAGATTTGAATTTTTTAATGATTTTCTATTATATTTAGATATTAAATATGCACGAAATGCAACTAAATACAAACAAACAAATAAAGAGAAATTCCTAGCAATTCTTCAAAAATAAAATAACTAGAAAACTATTTTATATTTAGTTTTTGGATTTATTAGGATGATCACGCTCAACTATGTCTAATAAAAGACTAAGCGGGCGTTGCAAATATAATCCGGGGTATTATGCCCAGAGTCGATCCCACAGGGAATTTACGTATCAAGCAAACTGTTAGAATACTCAACTGTCACTTGATGTTATTTAAATTACTAACACTCAATATTAAAACTAAAGATTAACTACGCTAAGGTGTAAATAATTGTAATAAAGATCTAAGGTTATGATTTCTCTCGTCGGTGAATTTACTTCTTGGATACTTCATATAGCTTGATTAGTTGTTTCTATCAATCATGAACACTCTATCTACCATAAATCTCTCTCAAGTAATTATGATAATTTACTAGACGCACTCTCTCAAGTTACGCTAGCTAGATTGCATTACAGTTCACTTTAGATTGCACCCGAGGTATCGTTATCTCTAATCCAACCTCTAAACCCTCGGTTATGACTTTCGTCTATACTCTGGGAGTGGTGTTGTTCAAACAATTACCTAAATATGCACTCTCTCTCAAGTAGATACATAATAAATAGGCACAGCTGATTGATGGCCATTCAATTAACTACAACAAGAATATAGTTGAACAAATAGAGATTAATCAACCAATCGGAATTATATTAATAACACAAATAGTTCATCCCTCAACGGGTTCTACCAAAACCCTAGATTCAAGAAGTTAGCTAAACATGTTCAAAAGAATCAAATCTAAAATAACTTGCATAATTAAACTACAAAGTAATAAAGAAAATATGTACAAATTGATGTCTTGCCGTCCGAATCCCTTCTAAACCCCTCTAAGTTGTGTTTTTGGGGTCTATTTATATGTTTAGGAAAAACCCTAAATGTGTAGGATACTTCTATTTCAACCGGGAAACACTTAAACTCGTCAAAACTCGGAATTGACCGGAACTAGGGACCCGGGCGTTTGGGCTCAAACGCCCCCCTAAGGCCAGGGCAGGCCTGGCGTTTGGGCTCTAAGGCC
>ML372204.1:0-11576 GCA_005239525.1 Nicotiana knightiana
AGGTTTCTCTCTCTAGTTGCCCTAATCGCCTCTCAAATCGCCAGAGCCTCTCTCTCTACACACACGTTTCACCACCAAACCTTATTAATTGCAGACTTTAATTGACTAATTGAGGGGTAATTTGTGGTTGGATTTCGATGCATTTTATATGTATAGACTCGGGAAATAATGAGGATTTTTGTGAGGTAAATTTTATCGGATTCAGAGACGTGGGCCTGAGGGGTCGGGTTTAGCCAATTTCGGGATTTTTGGGTAATTTTGATAAATTCCGAATGGGTTTCATTTCTTGGCATATAATAATGATATGAATCTGATTTTTGGTAGATTCTGAGCATTCGGAGGCCGAGTCTAGAGGCAAGGGCACTGTGGGCTAGGATTTTAGCCGGTTTTGAGGTAAGTAATGACCGTAAATCTTGTCATGAGGGTATGAAATCCCGGACTTCGTATTTTATCGCTAATTTTGGAGTGGCGCACATGCTGGATGACAAGTGTGTGGCGTGCACTGATTTGGGATTTGGACTTGGTCTTTCCCGTTGCAACAATTAAGTTGCGTATTTACTGTTATTCCTTACTATGTTGACTTATGATTTACACTCATTCATGTTATGTTTAGCTGATTTTGAAACTCAGCCTTATTTACACTATTTTGAGATATAAAATGATGTTTTTGGGTCGAGTACCCTGTTTTACTGATAGCCCGAGTGGCTTTTTGAAAGTTTCTGAGTGAGTGAGGCCGAGGGCCTGATTGGGAGGATATGATATGCCACGAGGTGGCTTGATAATAGTGCTTGGGCTGAAGGAGCTCATCTGGAGTCGATACACACCCCTAGTGAGCACAGGTACCTACTGAGTGCGAGTGCCGAGTGACCAGTGATTGGGAGGTATGGGTGACTGTGAGGTTTCCCGAGGGGCTGATTATGGGTGACTGTGAGGTATGCCGAGGGGCAGTTTCTGATACATGTTTTGCTTGAGGGGCTACTGATGATTTACCACTTTCACTCTAAACTTATGAAATATGCTTTGCACAAGAGGCTTTTTATGACTTTTATCATTTTTACACTAAACTTTTTGAAAGTTATGTTGAAACTGTTGGCAAGTATATTCCCAAATGGTTTTTTTTACTGAAATCGCCTTTTAAGCCTGATTATTTAACGTATACTCTGTTGGAAAGAAAGATTGTGCTTATTGTGAACTGATGATTTGAATTTATGTGTTTCTTACTGCTTAGACCTGATTTATTTTCATTACTACTGAGTTGGCTTACTCACATTACTCCCTGCACCTTTTGTATAGATCCATGTGCTAGGGCAGAGTGAGTTGTGTATGGGTTTCAGAGATTTCTAGGACATTTTGCGAGGTAGCTGCACGTGTCCGCAACCCTGCTCTCTCCTGCTTACTATTATAGGGTTTATTTTTCAGAGTTGTATATTTTCTGTAGATGCTCATGACCAGTGACTCCAGGATCTCGTGGTTGTATTTAATATTCAATGTAGCTTTATCTGTTTTAAAATGATTTAACAAAACCTTTATGGATTATCAGTTTGGCAATGATATACATGAAAGATTAATTACGATTTGAGTGTTAACTTGCCTGGCCTAGTTCCACGATAGGCGCTATCATGACTAGTTTAGATTTGGGGTCGTGACAAGTTGGTATCATAGCTAGGTTACATAGGACTCACCGGTCATGAGCATGTTTAGTAGAGTCTTGCGGATCGGTACAGAGATATCTATACTTATCTTCGAGAGGCTACAGAACCCTTAGGAAAATCTCACATTCTTGAATTCTTATCGTGCAAATCCATTTTATCCAGCCAAAAGCGTAACTCTTAAATTCCTTCCATGTATTTGAATGCGCACGTGAGATCTTGGTATCCGTTGTGCATCGAAGACTTGTGACTTCCATGGATGAGATGTGGTTTTAGCATGTTGATAATGGGCTAGTCTGGAGGACTTGAGGCCGGATTCTGTCTGTGGCTTGAACACTGAGATTTCATTGTGTGAGCACATGTGTTTGGGGACTTATATGTCCATTTGTGTCCTTATTAGTGGAGTTTTGTGACTGGATGACTATGTGGTGAGTGTGAATTGAGGGTGAGATGTGTTCATATCGCTGGGTTGTGACAAAAAGGGATGGGCTGGATATGTGAAAAGAACTATTGGGTGTTTGATTTCTGTCTCAAGAAATTATTGGGTGTTTGATTTCTGTTTTGAGCTGGCATATCGCTTCGAGTTGTGAGTGTATTGGAAGACCTCTCATGTTGTTTAGTTCTGGAGTGAAGCATATCTTTCTGTTGTGTTATGAGTTCTCAGTGATGTCTTTTGGGTTGGCCAATGCCCCAGTAGCGTTCATGTATTTGATTAACAATGTATTCCACCTGTTTTTATACTCATTCCTTATTGTATTAAATGATATCACCTTGGCGTACTCACGTAGCCAGGAGGAGCATACTCAGCATTTGAGGAGGGTTTTATAGAGGAGGAGAAGCTTTATGAAATGTTCTCCAGGTGTGAATTTTTAGCTCAATTTAGTAGCATTCTTGGGGAATGCGGTGTCCAGTGAGGGTATTCAGGTGGTCAGACGAGTGTGGAGAGGACTTCCAGAAGCTCAAGATTTCTTTGACCACCGCTCCAGTGTTAGTTCTGCCACAATCTTCAGGTTCTTATACCGCTTATTGTGATGTCTCGAGGGTTGGCATTTCTTTGTTCTAATGTACGATGGTAATCGAAAGTGTAATAGCTATGAACTTCGGAAATGTATAGAGAGATATCAGTGTGAGGCTAAGTAGGGAGGGCTATTTCTCGCGAGGTGTTCTGAGGTTGTGTGATCCTTATGTTGTTTTGTAGCAAGTTCTCTTTTACCAGTAATGGATATATGTTGCAATTTGAGTTTAGACCATTTGTGGGACTTGGAAGGCCTGTTGCAATGGTGAATGAGAGGTTGGAGATGATTGGGGATGTTAAATAGTTTGAGTTATATATGAGCTTATGAAGGATTTAGTTGAATTTCATTGTGGTATGGCGGCGGGGTTAGCGTATGGTCATTATGAGTTACTGTTTGTTTTGATCTATGGCTTTGAGACAAGTGGGGGAGTCTGCTAATGATTAGTTGGTTACATGATCATGTGATGTGTTGGCTTCGGTTCGAGGTATACTGGTGAATCAGGTATGACCTGTAGGGGTTGAGATCGAGAATGACTTGAATAAAGGAAATTTTCGATAGGGGTTGTGTTATGATTTATGGGTGCATAAGAATCATGGAATGCCTTGAGTTGTAATTGTAAAAGGTGAAGTGGGTGCAGTGTATGGAGTTGCTTGTTGCTTCTAGTGTGTGGATTACTTCCTAGTATGTTGGTGTGCCAATGGGGCGAAGTCGTTTTGTCTGCATGATTAGTGAAATTGGGATTTGTGTAGTATGGATGACTCTCGAGAATGGATATGACGGATTCAATGTTAAATATAGCAATTGGGAATCTACAAGGTGTGTTTTGGGCTAGAATTGAGATTTACGTTGGAGGGTGTCAAGACTGTGGCATTTCTACATTATCATGGATTCTACATATCAGTATCAAGAAGGTGAAGGTAATGGCTTTAGATTCGCATGAAGTCTCTTCAGGGTAAGTATTTTGAATGTGGTACTTTTTGGGATATTTGAGAGAGTATTCAGCGGCTTATGAGCCTCATCCAGTATGGTTTTATGCTTGGGTCTTTTGTGGTGAGTCTGGTTTGAGAATTGCGGTATTATGCAATGAGAAGTACCAATTCGCAGGTAATTCAGAAGGAACTTGGATAAATAGGACAAACTAATAGTAGGTATGACCGGCATGGTAAAGGATATGACTAAATCTTTGGCCGTTTAAGAGGCAATGAGTTTTTACAGGTATTTCTTAGCAATGCTCTTCGGTTTTGGTGACCTGCGAAGCTTAGTGGAGTTAGAAGGATTCAACCATGTCAGTTTGGTGTTGTACAAATGGGATTCGGATAGTTCCTGATGGTTTCTTCTACGGTTGAGGTGTGTATTTTATACAGGCGTGAGGAGCATGTGATGCGTAATGATTTTGCTTCTAAATGGGATCAAATGGAAAGTTCTTGGCTAGTTGGGTAGGCAGTTGCTTGTGACTCGGAGGGGAGCATGAAGTTTTTGTATTCACCCTAGGATGGAATGGCGTATGCGGTATGTTATATAGAGTTGAGATTTACATATGTGAGCTCACGGTTCAGTTCTGGGAGGAAGGTCAAAAATTCGTAGGCAGCATTGGCCGTTTCAAATGACCAGGCAGATGATGTCACCAATTTGGTGGCTTGATGAGGGTATACATTTCAGGAACGTCAATGTGTGGAGTTAAGGGTGCTTCCCCGGTATCGCGACACTCTCTTGTTGAATCGACTGCTGATATTCAAGGTTGTTTGGTAACACGGAAGAATTATAGGGGTATCCCTCATGGAATGATTGAGTATTAGGGATGTGTTATGTATTTGAGCGATGGAGTTGAGATCAGATATAGTAATTGGTGCGCTTCATGACTTTGAGACTTAGATTTCTCATAAACAGGTTATTTTGTGGTAGTGAACTGTGAAGTTGCGAGCAAAGCTAGTCAAATGTTAGTATGTACCATGGTTCAGTCCTTGTGAACTTTCGATGAGTGATCTATCTGTGTGGGTGACCAGAGTTGATTTAGGGTTATTGGCAGGCTAGTATGAGTGTGTGTTCTGCACCGGGTCGGAATTGTTGACTCCGAATTTCTATTATTGACGGATGTACCATTCGATTGTATTGAGTTTATTCGTGTTCTATAGTGATGTATGAGTTACCCTTCTATGTTGCGAGGAGTTGTGATCGTTGGTTATAGGCACATATGGTGCGGTTTTAATTGGGATTTATAGCTAGATTTGAGTAACGTAAGTAATTGGGTATTGCGGGATTGGGGCGTATTAGTTATGTACTTTCTGATTCTTGTGGCATGGAATCGTCCGGTATTCCCGTGGTTATGGAAATGCACTTGGATTACTTGATGTCAAATTGCGCTTGGTTATTTATTTTGAGCAAGGTATCTCGAAGTATTTCATGTGGACAAGCGTGTGGATGGGATTACACATTGTAGCGGAGTTATGTGGGGGTATGACCCTTGGTGTCAGATTCGTGTGCTTTGACTTTTCGACGACTGTCAGGCTCTTAACATGGTGTTGTGACGGTAATTTTTAATGGCGTGATGGCCCTCTCGTGTGAATCTTTTATATAATTTGGTTACATTGGGATGTTGCTATCGAGTGCACGAGTTGCACATGTTATGGCTTTGAATTGTATTGATGTGTCATGTTATCAGAGTGGTCATGTTGGATGAAAAGTGGTCATTGGACCTAGAATGAATACCGTCAGAATTGACTATAGCATAGTTGGAAGGATAAATATCGGGAGTCGGCTTAGAAATCTGCTATAATTCCTGTTTGGGAAGGGGGAATTTTATGTCTGACTGATCAGACGAATGGTTGCTAGTTTCTACGTGTTTCTTCCATCATCGGTAGTAAATGATACTGTAGAGCAAGACATTGCTTGATAAGAGGTTATGTACTGGTATTGGGTTGTTTTGAGCAGCTATTGTGATTAGCAGTTATCTCCATGAGTATTGATTCATGTGGTATATTATGTGATTTCATCTTGGGTTACGGGTATGGCTTGATACCGCGTGTTCAGACCTATTCAGTTTATAGTTGTGGAATTTTGATCTTGCAAAGTAATTCAGAAGTAGGATTTGGTTCTAAGGTTTATGGGTCAGGTCGAATTGTGAAATTTATGTTATGTGTGTTATCGGACCTATTTGGGATTAGGTGGCATGAGATCACCCCCGGGTATGTGCATGGTGATGTTACGCGGTAGTTTGATGGTAATGGAGAACAACTCTTGGCACGTTCGAGGACGAACGTATGTTTAAGTGAGGGGGGATGTAACGACCCAGCCGATCGTTCCGAGAGTAATAGCCACGCTTCCCCCATTCTGTTTCATTATATATGGTTAAGCTTCATTATGTTATGTTAGATTGGTTGGCTCGGGTCCGTAGTGATTTTTGGAAATAAATGAGCCACTTAGTCTCTTAACTTGGTTCAATAGTTGGAAAAGTCAACCAGAAAATGACTTATCGGTAAATGACCTCGGAATATAGATTTTACGGTTCAAATAGCTTCGTTAGGTGATTTAGGACTTAGTAGTGTGTTCGGAATGTGTCTTTGATGTCCGGTGTAGAATTAGGCTTGAATTGGCGGAAGTTAGTTTTTAGCGATTTCCAGTGGGTAGTGGAAATAGGCTATAGGGGTCGAATGGAATTCAGGAAGTTGCAGCAGGTTCGTAGTGTCATTTTTGATATGCGTACAAATTTTCAGGTCAATCGAAAGTGTTTTGGATGGTTTCGGCATCCTTGGTGGAATTTAGAAGTTTCAAAGTTCATAGGCTTGAATCCGAGGTGAATTTGATGTTTTTGCATTTTTTTGGTGTTTCGAAGGCTCGACTAAGTTTAAATAAGGTTATGGGATGTGTTGGCATGTTTAGTTGGGTCCCGAGGGGCTCGAGATGATTTTGGATAGCCATCGGGGGCTTTAAAGTTGGAAAATTACAGCTGAAGCTGTTGGTGCTGGTGTAACCGCACCTGCGGATAGGGGATCGCAGGTGCGGGCCCGCAGAAGCAGACAAGAGACTGCAAATGCGAATTTTGGGTGGACAGGAGGAAGACTGCAGATGCGGAGCTGGGATCCCACCTGCGGAGTCGCAGGTGCGGAATTTGTATCGCATGTACTGAAAATTGGCTTTTAAGTGATTCTCGCAGGTGCACACCTAGGACCGCAGGTGCGGGTCTGCAGGTGCGAGAAAATGGCCGTAGGTGCGGAAATCCCTGGGCATAACATATAAAAAGGGTCCTTAGCGAATTTTGGTCATTCTTTCACCATTTTCATGCGGTTTTGAAGCTTTGGAGAGGGTTTTTAAGGGAGAAATCAAGAGGACTTTGTTGAGGTAAGATATTTGAACCTAAAACTCGTTTCTATGTGATTTTTTGACGAAAATATGGTGAAATTAAGGAAAAAATCAGTACGTAAATTGGGGGTTAGGGCTTGGATAATTGGAGACTTTAAATGAGTAATTGAGGGATCATTTGTGGTTGGATTTTGATGCATTTTATATGTATAGACTCGAGAAAGAATGAGGATTTTTGCGAGGTAAATTTTATTGTATTCCGAGATGTGGGCCCGGGGGGTCGGGTTTAGCCAATTTCTGGATTTTTAGGTAATTTTGATAAATTTCAAATGGGTTTCGTTCCTTGGCATATAATAATGATATGAATCTGATTCTTGGTAGATTCGGAGCATTCAGAGTCCGAGTCTAGAGGTAAGGGCACTATGGGCTAGGATTTTAGCCGGTTTTGAGGTAAGTAATGATCGTAAATCTTGTCCTTAGGGTATGAAACCTCGGACTTCGCATTTTCTCACTATTTTTGGAGTGGCGCACATGTGGGATGACGAGTGTGTGGCGAGCAGTGATTGGGGATTCGGACTTGGTCCTTCCTGTGGCAACTATTGAGTTGCGTATTTACTTTTATATCATATGTTAAATCGTGTTTTCAGACTATTGTTATATTTTGGCTGTAAGCCATGTTTGGGTCCTTATGCGGACCTGTTTAGACCCTTTGGAGGCTTCTACTGCTACTCCTCACTATGTTGACCTATGATTTACACTCAGTCATGTTTTGTTTAACTGATTTCGAAACTCAACCTTATTTACACTATTTTGAGATATAAAATAATGTTTTTGGGTGGAGTACCCCGTTTTACTGACAGCCCGAGTGGATTTTTGAGAGTTTCTGACTGAGTGAGGCTGAGGGCCTAATTTTGAGGATATGATATTCCACAAGATGGATTGATATAGCGCTTAGGCTGAAGGAGCCCCTCCTGAGTCTGTACACAACCCCAGTGAGCGCATCTACCTGCTAAGTGCAAGTGACGAGTTATTGGGAGCTATGAGTGACTGTGAGGTTGCCCGAGAGGCTGATTATGAGTGACTGTGAGGTATGCCCGAGGGGCTGATTCTGAGTGATGTTACGCCCGAGGGGCAGTTTTGATACATGTTTTTCCCGAGGGGCTACTTATGATTTTACCACTTTCACTCAGAACTTATGAAATATGTTTTTCCCGAGAGGCTTTTTATGAATTTTATCATTTATACACTAAACTTCTTGAAAGTTATGTTGAAACTGTTGGCAAGTATATTCCCAAATGGTTTTTACTGAAACCAACTTTTAAGTGTGATGATTTAATGTATACACTATTGGAAAGAAAGATTGTGCTTATTGTGAGATGATTTGACTTTATGTGTTTCTTAGTGCTCAGATCTGATTTATTTTCATTACTACTGAGTTGGCGTACTCACATTACTCCCTGCACCTTGTGTGCAGATGCAGGTGCTAGGGCAGAGTGAGCTGTGTATTTGTTCAAGAGATTTCTAGGAGATTTTGGGAGGTAGTTGCCCGCGTCCGTAGCCCTACTCTCTCCTACTTACTATTTTAGGGTTTATTTTCCAGAGTTGTATATTTTCTGTAGGTGCTCGTGACCAGTGACTTCGAGAACTCAGAGTTATATTTAATATTCGATGTAGCTTTATCTGTTTTAAAATGATTTAACAAAACCTTTATGGATTATCAGTTTGGCAATGATATACATGAAAAATTAATTACGATTTGAGTGTTAACTTGGCTGACCTAGTTATACGATAGGCGCCATCAGGACTAGTTTAGATTTGGGGTCGTGACACGTAGATATCAAAACTACAGCGAAACAAACACGAAAAAAATCCATAAACATCTATTTAGGTTTCACAATTCAGCAACAAGACTTCAACCTTTCTAAATTATCCAATACGACCACCAATTAGTCTATTCAATTAAATTCTTATCCCTAAATACTCATTTGGAGTCATAATGATACTATATTATTTACTTAACATCACTAAGTCACTATTCATTACCTTCTCAAACAAAACTCTATGTCACGACCCAAAATCCTGCCTTAGGTGTCGTGATGGCACCTAGTCTTTAAGACTAGGTAAGCCGATTACTCACAACAGTTAAACCTGTTAAAATAGAGTTTAATGTAAATACCGAAATAAATGTGACACAAGCCTACACGGTGATAATCACAACAATCCTCCCAAGACTAGGTCGTACAGAGTCATGAACTCTAGATGAATACATAGAAATATCTAAAAAAATAATACAATACTATTCAGATAACAAATTAACAGTACAATGAAAAGGAAAAGGACTACAAGGGACTACGACAACCAAGCAGCTCTACCTTGAATCCTCGTGATCAAGAAGCTAACTTTGTCTGAGTTCGATATCTCTAATACCTGGATTTGCATAAAAAATATGCAGAAGTGCAGTATAAGTATACCACGGTCGGTACCTACAGAATATCAAGACTAACCTCAGTGGAGTAGTGACGAGGTACAAGTCAAGACACCTACTAGTCATAATAACTTGTGCAATATATAAGTATAAAGCTAATAAAGGAAACAAGAATCAGTAAATTGTAACAAGGAATAAACATTTGATAAAATAGTAAAGTACTTTGAACACCGTTAAAGTACCAGTGAAACCAAATAAGGTAGACAAGTGAAAACCAAATAATCAAGCTGTTCTAGCACTAGTTTCACAACAAGATTAATCTGAGATACCTCAACTCAAATTCAAAAGTCACGAGTCCCCAAATCACAATCATGCACTCATGGCACCTTGTACCCACATTATTAATCACAATCATATAGAGAACTCACGTGCCAATATCTCAATTATCCCGGCATAGTCAAAGTCTCACCATCACAATCCGCCCAGGGTGGTCACAGGCTTAACATCACGATCCGCCCGGCGTGGTCACATGCTCCATATAATAATGGAGGCAGATAATACAAGAATACATGCGCATGATCAATAAATGTCAAGTTTCATACTCCTGAACTAGTGTAAACGGCATGCTACGGTGTATGCTTGTGCGAGTGTACTATTACGGTCCAAGTCAATAAAAAATATCAAAGAAATCGAGGATTTCATTGAATATAAGCCAACAAGTCACGTAAGGAGCATAAAATAAACAAGAAAAATCACACCATTACATGAATATCATCATCATTATGCTCCCAGGACATCACATATCATCCGTGACATAGCCACCCTTGTCTCTCCGCAATGACAATATTATAATATCCACCCTTATTGCTCCGCCGAAACAATAAACACAATAGCCACATGTAATACTCCGCGTAATAGCCACCCTTATCGCTCCGTCCAGACAATAAACACAATAGCCACTCCACTTAATCAACAATAATGAGATGCCACCCTTATGCTCCGCATTGAAACAATCAATCCACACACAAATCCACATGTTCTAACATCACAGCAGCATGACATATCAATTCGTACCATAAATGCCCATAGGCCACAACTTTTCTAAAACAATAATACCTATATCACCACAACATATAGCCCACGGCTCAACCACGATGTGAACAAGAATCTCAATAACAACATAATGACACAGAAAATAACTCAAAGGTATAGGATAGTCCATAAAACAACAACTTCAACTAAAACTAATTAATAACTCTTAATAAGTCCAACTTCCATTACTTGCTTATTAATGAACTTAACAACGAAAAGCATGGCATTAACAATTTCAATTGATTACATATAAGAGTAACTCAAAAAGGATGGATAGAACATGTACCAACAACTTTGGTAAAATCATGATAAACTTGACAATGAAAGATTTAGCATGTAATAGTAGCATCAAGAGTAAACTCAACAATGGAAGCTAGAGCATGAAATAGCGACTATAATCTAAGCATATTAGAATTAATTCAACAATGAAAAGAATAACAACTTTTAATTAAATGCATAAAGTAACTTAAGAGTTTAAACCGGTCAATGTTTCCACATATAAGTCGGGTACACACTCAACACCTCAAGTACACGTGTTCCACATAATGCAAACAATACAAACAACCCAAACCCTAAGGGGTAGTTTCCCCCACACAGGGTTAGAAAAGATACTTACCGCAAAGAAGCTAAATCAATACTCTAAAAAGTCCACTCCATGTCAAACAACCTCCGGACGGCTCGAATCTAGCCAAACTAAATTAATATCATAAATAAAAGCCATGGAAAACAACTCTAGATAATAAATCTTCGATCTTTAATGGAAACCAAAAGGTCAGCCCAAAGTGTTAACCTCAAGCCCAAACCTCGGAACCCGACAAAACTCACAAAATCCAAACATCCATTCCGATAAAAGTCCAACCATACAAAAATCATCCAATTCAGAGCGCAATTCGGCCCTCAAATCACCATTTTATATTTTAGAAATGTTTTACAAAAATCCCCTATTTCTCCAACTCAAATCACTAATTAAATGATAAAAATAATGATGGAATCATGAATAATAAACAAATCCGAGTCAAAAACACTTACCCCAATCCAAATGGTAAAATCCTCCCCCCCCCCCCAAATCTGTTTTTTTACACCTCTTGATGTGTTTTA
>MDKJ01286329.1:0-16967 GCA_005239525.1 Nicotiana knightiana
CAATTTCCACTCTAATTCTTCAAATTAAATGATAAAAATCGAGACTAAGTCATGGAATTAACCTAAATATGATTGAAGAACACTTACCTCGAGAACCCCACTGAAAATCCCTTCAATTTCCACCTTCTCCCGAGCTCTCTAATGGGTTTTGAAAAAAGTATAGACTAAGCCCTCGTTTTGAACTTAAAAGAAGTTTGCCCATGCATTTTATTCATTGCGATCACGGAAATACACACGCGATCGCGAAGAACAAAAAAATCACATCCCAAGATTAGCCAACGTGATCACATACACCTTCACGCGATCACGAAGCATGACCAACCCGACCTCACGCGCCCCCTTCATTCTATGCAAACGCAAACAAGGCTACGCGTTCGCGAAGACCAACGACTTCCCTCTTACGCGATCGCATCTTCCATTCCACGATCGCGTAGCACAAATTACCCAGCTCCCTCTGCTAAGCCTACACGATCGAAGGAGTCCCTATGCGATCACATAGGAGAAAACCAGAACCAAAAACACCAGAAAAATCTGCCATCACTCAAGACAAAAAATTGATCCGTTAACCACCCGAAACTCACCCGAGGCCCTCGGGACCTCAACCAAACATACAACAACGTCCCATAACCTTATTCAAACTTAGTAGAGCCTTCAAAACACATCACATAACATCAAAATCACCAATTATGCATGTATTCAAGTCTAAGAACTTATGAAATTTCTAAAATCCACAATCGATGCCGAAACACGTCAAAACTAGTCCGAAGGACTTCAAATATTTCACACAGGTCATAAATGACACTACGGACGTACAGTCACTCCCGGAATTTCATTCCGATCCCGATACCAAAATTTCACCTATCGGCCAAAATCGCCAAAATTCTGACTTTTGCCAATTCAAGCCTAAATCTACCACAAACCTTGAATACACATTCCGGACGTGCTCCTCAGCCCAAAATCACCCAACGGAGCTAACTGAGTCTGCTAAATTCCATTCTGAATCCGTCTTCACACAGTTCCAACTACGGTCCAATTTCTAAAGCTTAAACTCATATATAGGGACTATGTGACCAAAAACTCTCCGAATTTCGCAACTAATCATTTAGAAAAGTCCCATAAGCAGATATAAAAGTGGGGAAAGCAGTTATTAGGATATCGGGGTGCTAACTCTCGAAATGATCGACCGGGTCGTTACAATCAAATATTTTCCTCACAAGCCAGCAACTTTGTGATGGAGTTTTCGTAGTAACTATATCCTTGTTCTTTATGTAGTAGCCATGTTTCCATTGCACCCATATGGATTCCTTCCTTGAAGTTACTGGCCATAGCAGCTTACATACAGCTGCTCTATTCCACAAAGTGAAGTCTATTAACTTTAGACTCCCTGCTACCCTTGGCATACATAGTGATTCCCATGAGATTAGTGCTTTCCTTGATGCTTCCCAGCTTCCAGTCCATAAAAAGGTTCTGCAGATTCTTGTGACAAGTTGAATCACCTTCTTAGGTAGGACAAAGATCTGAGCCCAATACGTTTGCATTTCAAATAGAAAACTCTTAATCAATTGTACCCTTCCACTATAAGGCAAAAATTTAGTAGCCCAGCACCTAATTCTTGATATCATTCTCTCCACAATTGTCATACATTATTGGACAGTGATCTTCTTGGATGAGAGTGGAACTCCCAGGTATTTGAATGGCAGTTCTCCTGGTGCACACTGCATTTCATTGATCTGCTCCTTCAATTCTTGAGATATCCCAGCAGTGTATAATGAACTCTTATCTAAGTTTGCTTTCAATCCAGACACGCTAGAGAAGTGATTGAAAGCTTGAAGCATTAGTTGTATGGATGTTCTATCAGCCCTGCAACACATGAGTAGATCATCAGCAAAGTATATATGCACTAGTTTCAGTTTACTGCATCTAGGGTGGTAGTTGAAGTCCGGGTTATGTTGCAACTGTTTCGGAGATATGTTAAGATACTCCATGATCAACAAAAATAGGTACGGAGACATGGGATCACCCTGTCTCAATCCTTTCCTTGCCACAAACTTTGGAGTAATTCCACCATTTAATAAAATAACATAACTTACAGTAGTCACACACTCCATAATCCACCCAACAAATTTCCTAGGGAATCCAAATTCTAACAAGACAGTTCTAAGTAAGTCCCATTCGACTGAGTCATAGGCCTTTCTAATATCAATTTTTACAATGCACCTAGGAGAAACTCCCTTCTGCGTATAACCTTTAACCAGCTCACGTGCAACAATGACATTGTCTAGAATACTCCTTCCTGCTATGAATGCTGACTGTGAGGGTCCAACAATTGTGTCTGCTACTGACTTGAGTCTGGCATTGAGAATTCTTTCTATCAACTTCTACAAAGTTGTACAGCAAGCTATGGGCATGTATTCCTTCACATATGTAGGGTTGATTACTTTTGGCATTAGGGTGAGAGTGGTACAATTTGCTTCCTTCAATATTTTCCCAGAATCAAAGAACTGGATAATAGCCTTGCTCACCTCCTCTCCTATTACATACCAATATTCTTTGAAAATTTTTGCATTAAATCTATCCACCCTTGGGGCTTTATCATTTGGTAGCTCTTTCAATGCCTATAGGACATCCTCTTTCGTGACTGGTTGAATCAGCATCAGTTGTTGATCTCTCTGTAAACAAGGACCATCTTTGGCAGTGTGAGTGTCTAAGCATGGTAGTTCTTGTGCTCTGTTTCCCATCAAGTTTTGAAAGAACCCTATGAATTCTTGTTGCACCTGCTTTGGATCTATCAGCTTAACTCCCTGCTCATTGCATATGGTAGCAATATTGTTCCTGACCTGCCTTTCTTTGAGTTGAGCATAGAAAAACTTGGAGTTTGAATCACCCTGTGTGATCCATACAACTCTGGATTTTTGTCTAAGGACTCTCTCCTGAATTATAGCCAATTTCTCCAATTCCAGCATTATTTCTTTTTCTTCTGTAATCCGCTGTGCATTGTAAAGATCTGTTGCCAATGCATCCCTGAGTTTCTTTGAGCTTTGCCTGCAATACCTCCAATTTTTGATCCAGCTTATTCATCTCTTGATTCATTTGCTTGACAACATTTTCTACTTGCTTTAACTTCCTGCATACTCACATACATAACATAACTATCCACATTGGTTTCCCATATAGATTCTACCACTGCTTTGAATAACTGTTGCTTCAGCAGAACATTGAGGAGTTTGAATGGTTTTGGCAATTTTTGTCTGACAATAGTAGTAGTTAAAAACTAAATTTGTATCTTGAAACTAAAAGAGAAAGAATTTAATTGCACGTAATAAAAAAATAATTATAAAAAATTCAGTAGATTTGAAATATTATAAAGGAAAATATGTATTAATTTTTAGACTAATTCAAAGTTATATTTTAAAATAAAAAGTGATATTATATTTAGTATAGGTCAACAAATTTGTGTAAAGGTTAATTAAAATCTCTTAGTAGGGAAGATAATGTATAGAGAGGAAAATAGAGGTAGTGTGATGGTATTTATATTTTTTAAATTTAGTTAAAATATATAACTTAAATTATTAAATAATACTCAAAAATATTATTGATAGATTTAAATGATGAAAGATTTTCGAGTAAGAGGATAATAGTATAATACATTAATATTTAAGAATAATTTTTTTTATATTTATTGATTATTATTGATAGGGTTATAAGTAAGACAGTAAGTCAATTTATAAGCTAATAAAAGATCACATTACGGTATAAAAAATATTAAGTAATAAAGAATGAATAACTATAAGCAAAGAACAAAAAACAAATCTGTCTAAAAATGTAGAAGACAAAAGTTATTCGAATTTGAGATGAAAAATAAAGTGGTAGTAAGAATTTTGTTAAAATAATATGATTTCATATGCTCAAACAAGACAGATCACAACGTTATATGTTGAATATTCTTTAATATTGACTATAAAAAAATACAAGTGACAAATCAAGATATTGGGTTATTACAATATAAAAATAGAAAACATGTTATCCACTGTGAGATTTGAAAAATGATTTCATGTGCTGCTTCTTAATTAATATCCAATAGTTATTTTTAATTTCTATATAGAAGATTTAATTATAAAATTATTTCCATATATTTAAGTAACCCAAATCAGAATTAGACATTGCTTAATGGACAAAAGGAATCATTCATCATTTTCTACCGAATCAACAAAATACAGTTATTGGCTCGGTTTGCATTCACCAAATGCAAGGTATAGGTCGCATTCGGAATACGACTATAAGTCAGCTGCCCAACGGCTTCACAGGCAACGAAAAACCTAACGACGCTACCTTCCCTTTACCCTGTGAATTTTACTTTGAAATCAAAACTGATTCATGGCTTCTTCCGCTAATTCTAGGCTCGAAATCCTCAGTCGACACTTCACTTCAGCACCTTTTGCCTCTACGGTACCACTAAAAATCACACTCTCTTGCTACTTGATTACCTTTTTTTTCTTTTTCTTTTGCAATTCAAAAGCAGGATTGTGATGTTGAAATACTAATCAAATTAAAAATACCTTAATATCTCAGAAATTTTGTCCAGTTTCATTTATGGAAAGCTATTTTTTGCTAACAATGAACTTATATTTATGGTTATATCTTTACCAAAATGGACACTTCATTCCATAAGTTTCTGCCTCGAAGGTAGCGCTAAAAATCATTCTTTCTTACTAACAATTACTATTCTTTTTGCAGTTCAAAAGCAGGTTTCGAGAATGTTAAATACTAATCAAATTACCAATGCTTAATTTCAAAGAAATGTTGTCCAATTTTAGTTATGGAAGAATGATATTTTTTCTGATGGTTAATTCTTTCTCACGCTTTATAGGCTGGCTCTGATGGTCAAAAGTTGGAGTGGATTAAGATATCACCTGAGGTATCAGAAGCACTAAAAATTGGCCGCCCAATTGTTGCACTTGAATCCACCATAATATCTCATGGTACATGAAATTTTTTTGACCTCACTGCTCAATTAAATCGTCTGCTTATATTGTCTACATGTTATTAGTAGTACTACTGAAGGGAATTATGTCGTAGTAATTCGTACTAGTGGTAAGAGTGCAGCTTGTGATGTGTGGGCTGGGGGCATGTTACGGGTTCGAATCCTGCCGCAGGCAAAAACCTTGTGTTTAAGTGGAGAAGGGTAGAGTGATGGGCTCATTATCCACCGAGAATTGTGAGCCACTGACATTTGGGAATTCCTCTGTTATCAAAAAAGGAAAATTCTTTTTACTAATTATTATTACAATCCAAAGCTTGTGTTAGTGAATATAATTTTGTACTTCCAATATCTATATATATAATTTGTACTTCGTTTAGGGAGTAGAAAACAAAATGTAATGGAAATATAGATGAGAAGTAATGTTGTTAAGCTAAATTCAGAAATAAAATTTACTCGATCTCCATGAGGAGCAGATGTAGGATGAACAGTCGGTGGGTTCAGAAGTTTAACCGGCTTGAGGAGAAAATGTCTTTGCACCCACTGCCGCTCTTGAAGCATTCCGTTCAATTGTCTTAAAATATCAACTTTAATGGATTTTCACTCTCTTCCTCTCTCTCTCTCTCACACACACACACATATTATATATATGTATGTATGTATGTATGTGTGTGTGTGTGTGTGTAATATATACACACAAGGTTTTAGCTGAAAGCTGTAGTTCAGGCGACGCTGTTTATGCACTAGGTCCGCCCCTGATATCGATTCTTCCTCCCCATACCCTGCTCTCCCAAATAAAATAGGAAAAGTTCCACGTCACATTTATATAGTGAAAATAAGGTGTTACCTGTATGATAATGTCTTGCATCGTCAACTGTGGCCTTACTGCGCGTGACAGACTGAGATTAAGACTTAGACCGCGCGACAATGCATTTCAGTAGTTAGCCTTGCTTAACCTTATATGTAATACTTTCTCATTTATGTTTTATTAATAGTAGCTCCAACTATGGCTTTTCTTGCTGTTTCCAGGAATGCCTTATCCTCAGAATTTTGAGACAGCCAAAGAGTTGGAGGTCATTGTGAGGGAGAATGGAGCTGTACCTGCAACTATCGCTATTCTGGATGGCGTACCATGCATAGGTGTTCATTTGAGGCTTTCCCCCCTCTTTTTTCTTTATACCATTCTTTCTTCTTTTCTCATTTCTTGGTTGGAGGTACTTTGACACGAAAGTGGGTTTGATCTCTAGGATGCTCAAGTTCATCACATCTCTCCCTAAAGTGTCCAAGGACCTCGTGGCAATCTGCTTGTGCTCGAGTAACAGTAATCTGCAATAAACATCACCTCTTTGTTCTTAGCTTCTTGATATGCATCGTAACTATCAATAGAGACCAAGCTGTATATTTTTTATCTGGTTATTGATTTACTCCATACTCATGCTAATTTTTGACATTTTGTAGCTCAATTGCATTGAGGATTTATCAACTCTAATATCTTTCTCTTATGACAGAAATGGATTTTTTACAAAGTACTAGTGTGTCTTCAAAATATACGCTGCTACATTAACGTACATTGGCATTGGCTTCAATGCTCCATCATATTCCAGCACTGGCATATGGCTGATGCATATTCCATGAGTATCTGAGAGTTGTCTCAAAGTTTTGACCTTCCCAATTTCTTCATAAAAAATTTGCTTGGAAGGTTTCTCTGAATGTTAATGTGAACATGAACAATTTGAAATGGAGTGGAATTTTTTTGAAATGAAATGTGGAGATGAGCAATTTGGCATGGAAAGTGACCTTTTTTAGAGCATCTACTCTTGTCGGCCATGAAACCATATCCATCTTGGCATCTTGTACTTAACTAATTTCAGAAACTTCATGTTCTACAGCAGCTTTGAATCTTTGATATCAAACTTATTTGTTAAACTTACACTTTGTGAGGAAATGTAAATAATGAACAGGGCATCTCCAGAATGTCGATATCATTACTAACTAATAGCCATTAGTACCGATCATCATCTGCTTGTCAAATTTAATCTGGTACTCTTGGCTCAAAGTCTGAACTTCTGACATGAAAAAACTTGAAATACTTGCATGACCTTACGCTATTTCTGAGTTGTGTTATTCTTATGCTAACTTTCTTTTAACTGGGAAAATCATAGTAGCATGTAAAATATTTTAACCATAAATTAATTCTTTATGGTAGGCCTGACTACAGAAGAACTAGAGATTCTAGCACGTCTTGGTAGCAAAGCTCGAAAAACTGCTAGTAGAGACATTGCAGTTGTTGTAAGTCAATTCCAAACTACGTGATGTTGCTTGGGCAATTATATCTTATTTGCCTTTTGTTATATTTGTTTTGACTGCTGAAACTTAATTATCACTAGCTCTAGGAATAAATTTTGACTCTGTGTGTGCGTGTTTTTTTTTGTGTGTGTATCTCGAGTTGTGACATGAAAAAGCCTCGTGGACCTAGAGAAAATAGCATGCCACAGATAGCTTGTTTTGTAATGTATGCTGGCAGAATTATGAGTGTCTTGATGATGACTATATAAGTTTACAAATATGCTTCAGAGCTTCCACTATCCTATGTTTGTTTTACACTCCCATTTTACAGTTCCAAATATTTCTAGGAAGACATTTCTCATATTATAACAAAAACTTTTTATTATTGATTATTCCTCCCTTTACCACATTTTTAAGTATTTTGAGGAAAGCTCGACTTTTGAATTAAAAAGAAGGTTTACTTATTTACTTTAAAACCTTTTTACTTCATTGTTCCTTTCAGAAACATACCAAAAGATGACGAAAAAGCTCTTCACACAAACAGCTTGAGCCGTCTCACTTGTTAATTAGTGTGTGAGCCTTGACATTGAAAGAGAATTGATCATTCGCTCGTATGGTTTTCTCTTCTTAGACATGCTCTCCCAACCATGCACCACTAATCTCCAACTACGATAGATTGCTTTAATTCCTGTGAAGTATTTTTCTTCAAGATTGCACTTATTAATATTTCCCCCTCAAACTTACAACAAGCCTTCAATATAAGTTCACCCATATAACTATGACAATTTGCCTGCCCCCTACTAAAAACTTACTTCTCTTGTCATATAAGCTTACAAGGAATTTATCTGTAGTTAATCACAGCAATGGACATGATTATCATCCCCATTTATGAACAAACCACCTTAATGAAATCTCATAAAATTCCATCCTTGATGGGATTATAATAGTCTTGTTTTGGTTTAAAGAGTGAAAGAATAATATTGTTGGTCTTTTAATTGGAGTGGAATTGTGATGTGTGCTGTTGCTAAAATTTATAATTAGTAGGGTGGAAAGAACCAAGAACAAATGATGATGCCACACTCTTTTTTGATTTTGCACTATTGATGTCTATTATTAAGTACTCAAAGGTATGCAATCTTCTGGACATTGTTATATTTGGCTCTACCTTTTGTCTCTGACTGGCATCTGTTGTCTTTCACGTGTTTTAAGCCATAGAATGCTAGATATATGCTTCATCTTTAAGTTTTCCCTTTCAAAAAGTCCGAAGCATATGTTTGGATATCTTCCAGGATCCTACAAATATTCTTGGGAAGCCGCCACAAAGCTGTCAAATTAAGTTTTTTTTAAGTTACTGTTTCTTGTATTTTTTTCTAGATGGCAGGCAGGGAAAATGGAGCAACTACTGTCTCTGCAACAATGTATCTTGCTTCAATGGTGATGACTGCATTCATATTGGATTTCTCTTGTATATTGCTTGTTTTCTTCTGATTCATCTGGATCTTTTGTCAAAAGTATCTTCCCTATCTTGTAGGTTGGTATTCCAATATTTGTGACCGGTGGTATTGGAGGAGTTCACAGACATGGAGAGAACAGTGAGTGAATCAATGCTTATATATGTGTGTTGTCTATGTGGTGATGCTAGAATTATGCATTTTGCTTGGTAGCATCTGATTTTTAATTAGAATGGTAGCTTGCCAAATTACGTTGACCATTTGTTGACAATAGTTGGCAAACAAGTATTTGTTTGATAAATAAAAATCAAGAATGGAGAACAAGATGCATGTCAAGGACATTTTATTGTACGGACTGGTAAGTGATCAGCAGTATCATCAATATGAATAAAGCATGAGTTGCACTAAGCGAGGGTATTCAGCTCCAACCTGTTACCAGGAGCAATATAGAGCTTCTTCAGATGATTATCTTGCTGATTAGCTCCAAATATTATGATTTTTCAACCTATGTAAATGGCTCTAGATCTACGGACCTGTTTAATATGAGGTGCTTAGAATGTCTCCATCACTATGAACTGTTTGCTATTTAAATGGTCTTGGGCAATTCTTACCTTATAAGCTAGCTTTTGAGGTTGAGTTAAGATCAAAGTTCATTTTCTTAACATGATATCAAAGTAAGTGCCATCCCCATTCTTGCTTTACTTGTTTCCCGTGCTCCAAATGTCTAGACCTGGTCTGCGAGGAGGGGTGTAAGAGTGTCATAGGTCAAGGGAATGAACTGTTATCTCCTTACATGGTTTTGACAATTCTCACCTTATAAGCTAGCCTTTAAGGGGTTGGGATAGAGCCAAGGTCCATTTTCTTGACATTATTCATTTCTCATGTCTTTATTTTTCACATGGTATCAAAGACAGTTTCATCCCTATTCTTGGTTTATCCGATGTTGGCCCCCATATTATTGCTATCCACGCTCCAGATGTCCGGGTCTGTGCATGTAGGGAGTTAGCGTGTCCCACAACGGAGTGTTGTCTCCTTATTTTGTCATGGTCCCTTTGATAGTCCTCACCTCATGAGTTTGAGGTTGAGTCAAACCCAAGGTTCATTTTCTAAACAAGGTGGATTATTAGGCTGCTTCTAATAAACCCGATCTCTACATGGTTGTCATTTAGAGCTCTCTTCTAGCCTTTTTTGTTTAAGGTAGCTTTCATTTAGAGCACTTCTTTAGCTTTCAACTTTTCTTTTCTTGTTCGCATTTATTTTTTTATTTATTATGTTTGAGTAGTTCTTATGGATTTATTTTTACAGCATTGGATATTTCTTCTGATCTTACCGAGCTTGGAAATACTCCTGTGGCTGTGATCTCTGCTGGTGTAAAATCGATACTAGATATTCCCCGAACACTTGAATATTTGGTTTGTACCAACATTCTTATTTTACTTCAGATCTCTTATACATGATAATGGATGACTTGGAAATTCAACCCTTTCTTTTTCTATCGTGACCTACAGGAAACTCAAAGAGTTACTGTTGCAGCTTATAAAACCGACGAGTTCCCTGCTTTCTTCACACAAACCAGTGGCTGCAAGGTTCACATCTTGTTATTAACCCTATGTTATATGTACCCATCATATAGATCCCTTTCCAACTGTTCCACTCAAAGAAAAGAAGATGTTTTTACATTAGTACAACATTTGTTCACAAGGCATAAAAGAGGACATGGATGCACTAAGATCCAACTGTAAGAGAGGAGCTTCAAAAAGATTGTTCAATGATAATCTGTTGAAACCTGTTTTTTTTTGGAAAATAAAATTTTTTATTAACCAACTGAAAGTATTACAACGAAAAAAAAAAACTGCAGAACTACATTACAGTTTCAGCTGAACAAAACTTTCTCTGCTTAACTTCAGACCCTGGCTAAACACTAAATAGGATAAAAATTCAGGGTTTGCAACTTCTTCGCTATCTTAGGTTTTGACTGGCCCCGATAGAAGATCTCCTGAACAATAGTTTTGATGATATGCTCAGTACACCTGCTTTTTCCCTGGAAAATTCTAAAATTTCTTTCTTTCCAAAGATGATACACAGTGCCAGCTATAGCCATTCTGAGTATATGATCACTGGCAGTTTTCCCTTTGCAATTGGTCATCATCCACTGCAGTTCTTCTTGCCATCCTAGAGGATGTCTTCTAATCCCTTGCCATTGCAGAATGTTGTTCCATATGTTTGCAGAAAATAGACACTGAAAGAATAGATGAGAGGTAGTCTTTAATTCCGAAGAGTACAGGGAACATTCTTGGTTCATACTTATTCCCACTTAGCCAACCTATCTTTGGTATGCAATCTTCCCATGCCGCTATTCTCAGTATAAAAATCCATTTAAGAGCACCAAAATTGTTGCATATGATCCTCCTCCAGGGCACCTTCTGAAACTCACCAAGCAATTTATGATTCATTCTCCTGATGAAAAAAGTTTCCAAGGTATTAACCTCTGTTGAAACCTTTTTAACTTAGAGCAAAATGCACTTTTACATCCCTCCTCCAGGGCACCTTCTGAAACTCACCAAGCAATTTATGATTCATTCTCCTGATGAAAAAAGTTTCCAAGGTATTAACCTCTGTTGAAACCTTTTTAACTTAGAGCAAAATGCACTTTTACATCCCTCCTCCAGGGCACCTTCTGAAACTCACCAAGCAATTTATGATTCATTCTCCTGATGAAAAAAGTTTCCAAGGTATTAACCTCTGTTGAAACCTTTTTAACTTAGAGCAAAATGCACTTTTACATCCCTCTTCTGGTATCTGTTCTGTAGTATTACAAGTAACCCCCTTTTCAGGTTAAAACCTTGAAACCAAATTCCCTATACTCACAAAAGGTGTAAAGAATGGAGCATAGTCGGCAATGCTTTGGGAAATGTCGTCACATTCTCAAACCTAGAAGCCTATTTCTCTCTTTGATTTCGGAAACTAACATTTCGAAGAACGGAAATGCCATAATATATTATGTCCTTTCTGCTACTTGGCTAAGGATAAATGAGGAGAGAGAAGTAAACTGAGTGAGGCATATAGCTTATAATGTATCTGGAGTATAATTATATCTCAATGTTCCAAGAGTTGCCTGCCAGGCTCTTGATAAGTAGATCTTTATATACTCACTTTAAAAGGGAGCAATTGTAAAATTAGCGTGGTTTAGAAGTTTCATTGAACAAACAAACTGGAGTGTAGTACTCTTATATCATCTTAACCTATAAGTTTCTTATGTAGTACTCTTTTGGTTTGTCCAAAAAAGAATGACATATTTCTATTTTTGGGAACTCTTTAATTTTAAACCTCTCATTTCACCCCTAATGATATTCTCTTACAGCTATAGGAACGTCGCGGCATATTTAAGACCACAAGTTCTGAGACTACCTTCGATATGGTATACACATAAAGTTTATGGGTCAAACGTCTTCTTTTCTTTCTTAAACACCACGCCCGGTGAACACCTCCATATAAAATGAAACGGAGAGAGTAAATTGTTATACTGAACTGTCAAAGAGTGAAGTATAGGAAAAGGGAATCAAACATTGTTACCTGCTGAAATGTGCTGTCCGTCAACACCAAACACTAACATGGTCAAAAGGTGGGTTCTCTTCCTTTTCAAATATTTTCATTCCCTTGACTATTGGGAATTATGGGAGGCTCAGAAGAAACTGATTTCATATTAGTTATGGCATAGGTGATAGATCACTTCTTTTCTTTTGGAATGTTTGGATAACTTATGAGCAGTCTCATGTAATTTCAGTTAACACCAGATCATATTTTCTTAATTATATTTGTAATGAACATTACATCATGTTTTCTACTTGGTTATCTTTTGACATAAAACTTAGGCACCTGCTCGAGTAGAATCGCCAGAACATTGTGCTCGAGTTATTGGTAAGCAGCCCCAGACCTATTCCTTCCATCATTCATTTACTCGTTAGTTATAGCTTTTTTTCTTATATTCTCTAACTATGACTGCAGACGCAAATATAAGACTTGAGCGGAAGAGTGGAATATTAATAGCAGTTCCCATTCCACGTGAGCATTCTGCTTCTGGAAGTTTGATTGAGTCGGCAATACAGCAAGCTCTCCAAGAAGCACGGTAAGTATTCTGCTGAAGCCTCTTATTTACGGAAGCACATGGTTCTTTGAACCTTAATTGCCTTTTCCACATACTTCTGACATATTAATGGTGGGATGGAATTGCAAACCTCAGAGAGAAGAAGATAACTGGCAATGCTGAAACTCCATTCTTGCTTGCAAGAGTGAACGAACTTACTGGTGGAGCATCTCTGGCTTCAAGTATCCTTTATCTGATGTTGCTATATGATTTTTAGTTTGCATATCATTCATCAAGTACGGGTGGAGAAAGAAAAATTTCACAATAAATTATTTTAATCATCTCTACAGTACAGCCTGAATTAAATTATCTCTTTCAGTTTGTCCCATCTTTTGAGTTTTTTTAATGAAGTTTCAGACATTGCTCTCGTGAAAAATAATGCCTCTGTTGGTGCTAAAATTGCTGTTTCGCTTGCCCAGCTTCAAAAGCAGTGGTAAAGGTTAGTGTACCTCTCTGTTATGAGTTATCATTTCTTCTTCTTCTTTTCAACTGAGAATTCTCTCAGATTGCAAAGAGGAACCAAAAGGAAAAGCTAAGCTAATAAACACACGTTGTGTTTCAAATAGGGCACTTGGAAGTCAATAAGGTTACGCTATTACCATAATGCCCCCAAAGAAAGTTATATTTACCGGAATACCCTTGTTCGTCCAAGGAACCTTTCACTTGTTATATAGTTAAATAAATAATGGGTTGATTACAACCTTTGATTTCAAATTCGCTAACGAAAGCGGGTGTTGTAACTTCACAGGTTGTAACACTCGGCTTTCGCTCATTATTCAAGATTCTCCACTGCTGCCCCCGTGGGAGTCCGGACTGTGTCTCAGTGCCAGTGTGGCTGATCATCGGAAAAGATATTTTGCCCTTCTCCCTATGATATCAGCTAAGCACTTTAAGCTCTGAGTCTGAAGGAAGCATGACATCAACGATATATGCTTGTCTTTGCTCCGTTGGGAGTACTTTCCTCCATGATCCTCATGTATAGAATATATGGGGGGTGTGTGTAAAATGTAAAATGGCCTCTGAGCTTAGAAATATGTCTATCCCATTTGACTAGCATTGATCAAACCATTTGAGAGATAATGCTTTAACCTTTTACCTATCTTCAAGAGAATGAACCTCAACTTTGTTTTTCCTAATTTGAACTATCAACTAGGAAATTTCTTGTTTGGAATACCGTTTTAGATATTTCAAGAGATACCTTTCATCTAATTATATATGAAAGTGACAATTAAGTAGTAGTATAAATGGCTCGAAAAGCTGGAAAAAAACCAACGAATATGCGGGCGAGATTTCTAGATTATCAGTATTATTTTATAACATAGTAATGGGGCTTTTACATCCGTACCTACTTTTTGTGCCACGTTTTAACTTATACTCGCTTTGTAAAAAAATTTGCATCCGTACCCGCTTTTGCGCATAACTTCAGCATGCGGGGCTGAAGTAGCAAAGACAATTACACAAAACTTCAGCATTGTAGTAGACGGACCTGAAGTAGCTTGCGTTCTTCAGCTCTAGTAAATGGGGAACTTCAGCTCTGGAGCTGAAGTTTTTGTCTTTGTAAATGGGGAACTTCAGAGTTATAAAGACAAAAAATTCAGTATACGGGGCTGAAGTTCCCCCAATTACACTGTGGAACTTCAGAGCTGAAGTTTTTGTCTTTGTAAATGGGGAACTTCAGCATACGGGGCTGAAGTTCCCCAGTTATAAAGACAAAAACTTCAGCATACGGGCTGAAGTTCGCCAGTATAACTGGGGAACTTCAACTCTAGAGCTGAAGTTTTGTCTTTTGTAAATGGGGAACTTCAGCCCCGTATGCTGAAGTTGTCTTTATAACTGACGAACTTCAGCTTAACTGGTGAACTTCAGCTCAGCGAGGGAAATGAAAGTTGAAGTTATTTAAAAAGTAGGTACAAGTTAAAAATTTTTAAAAAGTGGGTATAGATTAAATGTGGGCGACCAAATAAGATGCCCGCGCAATTTTTACCATAGTAATAGATGGACAATCACAGTCTCAAAATTCGAGGCTCTGAAATTTTCATGATTTTTAAAGCTTAGACAACTCCATTATTTAAGAGAAACAAGTATACAGACCGATAATTTTCTCTAATATTAATATTTGAGGCATAAAGATGCAGCACATGGCAAATAATCGACAAATGAGCCAGGCTCAAATCTCGTAGAGTTAAAGTTGGTTTGGGACTGGGTGTTCCCAATTATTATTGTCATCTACTCTTTCTGTTCTATTTTGTTTGATATTATTTTATATAATTTTTTTTATAGCAACACAAATACTATGATATATTAAAATTATAAGTTTGAAAATTTTATAGCTACACAAATAATATGGTATATTTAAGATTTTTAAACTTTTTCCTTAAATTTCTGCCAAGTAGACCAAAATAAAATAAAATAAAATAAAACATGAGAGTATTAATTTGGACATGCCAACTAGGAAGCGTTTACTTCAAAATTTTGAAAAAGAAATTAATTTTGACTTTTATCAACTTATGGTGCAGTGATAAATGATCTCGTGTTTGAGTCTTGATTATGAAATCGTTTTTATTTATAAAGCCCTTTAACTCGTAATGTGCAATTTTTCGGTACAAATCCGGATGTAATTAAGTTTCAATGTATATATCGAGAAGGAAATCAATTTATTTACTTATTTTTGAAAAAAAAAGAAGGCTTTCGATTGTCTCTACACAATAAAAAGAAAATTCGCATTCCTAATTCAGGACAACGCATGCAAGAGGAATAAAGAGGCAAGTAAGTACTGCATTTATCATTCTATATTTGCCCAATAAATTAATTACATTCTTTGCTACCTTTTTATTGCTTCCATTCTTTGTTAGCTCAAGCTACAGAATTATATGTTTGAGGAATTACTATTCGTAGTGATCTATTGTTTTAGTTTGTTCATCTTTCTACTCATACTTTTTTGTTTCAAAATTAGTTTTTAGTGGAATAACTACTATTACGTATACTGTAAACTCAAAATAATTGGAGTCTGTTACATAACTCGTCACTTCAATTTATCACTCTATAACATATTACTCTCTTGTATTTCCATTTCTTAACTCGTCTCTCTCTTGTTGAAATTACAGTTTCAAGAAAGTTATCGAATTAACTAGAAGAATGGCACATTATATTGAGATTACCTACTTCTTCATGAAACTTCTCTAAATGAAGCTACACAGAATGAGGTACTCTCTCTCTCACACACACACACACGCAAACACAAGCTATACTTCTTTAATTCGGTTTACTAAGGTCATGTTTACTAAGGCATGAGAGATGTACGGACTCCCAAATAAATATTTGTATTAGGTCAAATTACTCTCTTAAAATCTTAAGTCAATGGTCTCTGTGGCAACATATCACATCCACTGAACAACAATTCTTCGCCTTACTATATTTACAATAATGGTCAATTCTTTGGGAGTTACATTCATTAAGTATGTAATGTTAATGTCTATCCATGCGGATGCGGTGATAATATATCTATTCAATAAAGGAAATATCAATTTATCCTTGTTTTGAAGAGAAGTGATATAAATTCTTATCATAAAAGACTTTTAAGGAAAGAAGTTATATATATGTTGTGTCCTTCACTTTTATAAGCTAGGTAATACTTATATTTTTTTGATTCTTTTCCATTAATTACGTACAGATAGAAGAAGGGAGGAAAGTGGATTATTTAATCGACATAGAGGAAACAAATGGTCAAGATCAATCAAGGTTGCAAACAATTAAATCTGCAAAGCAAATATATGATGAAAACTTTAAGGATTTCAACAATTCGTCTATCAAATCAACTACCATATTCAAAGTAAGTGCAGGGTTGAGTGAATCAAAACCAAATGCTTATAAGCCAATGTTGATCTCCATTGGCCCTTACCATAAACACAATACTGAACTTCGGACGATTGAAAAGTACAAACTGATGTACCTACAACGATTTCTCCGAAGGAAAGAAGGGATCGATGTGGAAAGTTCATCAGAGAAATAGAAGATCTGAAGGATGAAGCGCGTAAATGTTATGATGATATATGAAAGATTTGATGCGGAAGACAAAGAACAATATTGGAGGAAAAACTCTTGCTCTTCT
>ML372206.1:1304-28599 GCA_005239525.1 Nicotiana knightiana
TGGTTGTTCAATCTGCAGAGGCTTTGTTCTTCAATCTACAAGCATATATTTTTTCTTTTCTTCAATCTGGTGGCATTTCCTTTTTCTTCAATCTGCATACACACACAAAAACAGTGGACCCCATTGACTCATATCGCCGGAATCCGGCAAACCAATTCCTTCGTCAAGTTCACAACGCCACAAGCATCACTCCTAAAGTCCACTGTTTCAAGAAACAAAGGCGAGAGAACCAGTAGCTGCTGGTCATTTCCGAGGTTGCCGACGAGGTTCCCTCCGTGGCCGTTTTTTGCAAATTTTCGGTCAAAAGCTTTATAATCCTTAAGTTGCTGTAAGTTCAATTCAAATCCTTCTATATAAGGTTAGTTTTTCATAGCTCTTTAATCTCTTTCTCGATAACATAAGATGGTGTCTCCGTTAATTGTCATCAAATTCTAAGATGTATTGTTGCTATATGTCTATTTTTGATTTTTTGGTATATGTATTTCTGTTATGCAATTGTTCATATGCTTAATATTAGGCTCTGTGTTGATTAGTATCAGCATTTAGCGTGTAAGTATTGGGTAGTGTTTCAATCAAAATAATCCCGGGAAATATTAGTCGTTAAGTAAGTGGCTACTGGTTTTAATGCAAAATAATTCGTTGACCCAAATAACTAAACTATGCCCGCTACTAAAGTACGCGTCAGCGCGGCTTTGGAGTTTTTTCTTAAGTAATTAAGTGCTATTAATTATGTACACGTACGCGTGACATGATTTTTTAGCAAGCTAAAATTGTGTACATAAACTTAATATGATTGGAATATTTTAGTTGTAGAGTTTCGGATCAACCTTTAACGTATAGGAGACCCTTATTTCAATTGAAAAGCACTTAATTTCGTCAAAACTCGGCTTTTTACCGAACTGGGGACCATTTTTACCGAACTGGGGACCCTGGCGCTTCAGCCTTAACGCCTGGCTAACGCCAGGCCGGGGCTGGCGTTTCAGCCCTAACGCTTGGCGTTTCAGCCCTAACGCCTGGCTAAAGCCAGGGTAGGGCTGGCGTTTCAGCCCTAACGCCTGGCTAACGCCAGGCAGGGCCAAGTTGTTTGGTTTTGTCGTCCGGCTATCGCCCGGGTGTCTCCTTTTACGTATGTTCCGACGTAGTTGCATCCTTTTAGCTCCATTTCATCTCCACTTCACCCATACATGAAATAAACTCCATTAAACACTTAACAAGTATATTTTATGCATGGTATATCATATGATTCAACTATGCAATTTAGTCTTGCATCATACGCGTGACATGATTCTTGACACGTCGAACTAAACGAGTATGCGTACGCGTGACTCGTATTGAGTTAATTATTTAAATAATCGAATAATAAGAAAGGTTAAAAATACAAATATATCCTAAAAGTGAGTAATTAAACAATTTAAGCCAAGTTTAATCATTAAGCGACCGTGCTAGAACCACGGAATTCGGGAGTGCCTAACACCTTCTCCCGGGTTAACAGAATTCCTTACCCGGATTTCTGGTTCGCAGACAATTTAAACAGAGTCAAAATTCCTCAATTTGGGATTTAAACCGGTGACTTGGGGCACCAAATAAACTATTCCAAGTGGAGACTCTAATAAAAATAAAATAATCCCATTTCGAATAATGTCACTTTAAGTGGAAAAACTCCCATACCCCCTTTGGGGCGTATAAAACAGGAGGTGTGACAAGGGCTCCCTCTCTCACTTTAAAACATCATATATATTTCTCAAAAATGACCCATTGCGTGTATTTAACAAAGTTGGGTCTGGCCATAAAGATAGAAGAATGGATAGTCCAAAATTTTCGGACCCGGCTACAGACATGGCGTCGCCAGCCTAAAGCCTGGTCCAGCCTGGCCTCACCAGCCTAAAGCCTGGTCCTGCCTGGCTTTATTCTAGCTAAAGCCTGGTCTAGCAATGACGAAAAATTTCAACTCACCAGTGCATTGTTTAACCCAAAACTCCGAAAATACAATGCATTAGCCTACCTTGACACCACAAAGCCTTAAATTACATAGTGAAATTTTTTGGGGCCTTACATTTTCCCCCGTTTAGGATCATTCGTCCTCGAATGAGAAGTAGAGTGTTCCCCAAACACTTAACGTAATATATCTCTTTTCTCACCTAGATCAAGTCCCTAAATTTTGACTAACTCCCAAATTTTTCAGAAGTTTCGGCAGCGTCTCCTTTGTAATTAGGCCTATCCACCTGCGAGAGAACCACCAAAACTATCCTAACAACACATCCTCAACTCGACAAAGCACCATAATGTATATATCAATAACACTAATCTCAGCATTACAAGCACTATATTATCATAATGATACTCGGACATGGACTGCACATTTTTAAAACATAACACCTAGAAGGTACCTTTCAAATCAAAACCAATTGTTATACAATTAAGAGAAATTATTCTTTCCATGACACTTTCGGCCTTCAAGGTGGCCTCTTAGACTTACAGACGTTGCCATAACACATTCACGGGAACAATCTCAACTCCCAAACTTACCTAACAAGGATGACAAATAGATACCTTGCATAAGCTAACTATCAATTAATTTCACCTTCAATAGTTCCACGAGAATTATAAACAACGTATCTCCAACTATCTTCCTAGACACATGCACATGAAAACACATGGTACATAGGGATCAACAGTGGGAAGACATTGTACTCATAGTGCGGTCTAATGTGAACTACGCATATTTAACCTTCATTACCAATTCACATAACATCTTAAGGGGGAAATATTGAGAATAACCTGTTCAGCCTCCGAAATTCTAAATATCTACGCGACCACCTATATTAAACCTTTGATGACCTTCAACTATTACTCTAATATGTGCTATCATAAATTGACTATAAAATTACCTATCGAATATATGTTATCACGGGGTGATGCTTCCTCTTTGACATGTTTGAACCTTAAATACCTAATAGATTTAATGCAATGAGGAACAACGAAGTTCAAGATTGGGCTAGAATTATTCAGGAATCCATTAATGTGCTGAGCAGAGTACTTCATGAGGTTATATGCTAAGAGACGCGAGGATTACTACTAACAATGCTGACATGGTTAATCATTGTGACGACATCAACCATTAGACAAATGAAGCATAGAGGTAACTATCACGCATTGATATGGTGGGAACCATGTACGTGATCCTGAGATCTAAAAGAAGTGGGCCTTTCTAGACATGAGATACATGTGAGTCATGATCGGGAGGATGAAGACGCTAGCGTCGGTTATTCTTGGGAGGCGAAGAGTTTTGCAAGGGATAGTAACAATTGTTCCTTTCCATTTATGCCTTTCCCAACAATAGTAAGCTTTAGGGAGAAGTGGTCAAGTATGTTACACCGGTTGCCTCCTTTAGTGTAAGGAAGGTCAGTTTAGCTCCAAATGGTAAGATTCTTGCAACATGGATGGGATAGAGATTTCAAAAGAAATACATGAAGTTGAACTACAGTCTTAAAATTAACTGGCATAAGGCAGCTATGCGACAAGCCCATGAGGATGAAAAATAATTCAAACACATATGAGATTATCATAATTCAAACATCTTAACCCTTCCTGACAATTGATCCTCTATGGGATAACTAAAAATACGACAACTTGTCTTCCAAATCAATATGCTCATGATATGTGCAAAAATATGAAAGCATCTAATCTCAACCTTTTACGAGTGAAACCACATAGCTAGGAAATCTTATTATTGGGACGAAATTAGGTATTGGCTAGAGTGGTTCTAATGGATAACATGATGCTCCAGGGAGAAATACAAAAAAAACTCCTATCCACCCAGGGAGGAGGAATGCCAAGGATAGAAAACTTTCCCCCACATGACAAGAACATAGTCAATGATTCTAGAAGTCTAGTGTGTAAAGACAACGGAACCCTATGAGATAGTATAAAATAATCATGGGAGGTTTGCGGATGTTTATAAGGAGTTCTCGATAGAGTTTGACTTGAGAAGTACCCAGATGCTAATAAAAGACAGGAAAACATGAGAAGTAGATGTTGTGTTATGATAACCCCCAAAGGTGCATTTGGTCTTGACGGAGAGCCTATTAAGGGTCTTTAGAAAGGAAGTGGTATAGTGACACATAGAAGAACATGCTCCCTCATAGTTATCGAACAAGTGTTGGGAAACTAGCACAATGAATTCACTAATTAAGGAATACAGTTAACACATGTTGTGGAGGTACAAAGAGAAAACAAACATTTATTACGAGTTGGGCATGCTTCTTCTATATTAACTCCCAAACTACAATGCAAGACCACGTCACGGGCAAACGCAATGCTAGGAACAAGGTGAGTTAATTACTGCGGGATCCTAAGTGGACACGAAAGTTATAGATGTCTGTATAGCCTCCAACTTATAGATGTGGTCGACAACACACCGATAAGAAGGACTCTACTAAAACGGCTCCGAGACATCCTAGGACACTTTAGAACCTTAGGATCTGATACCAAGTTTGTCACGCCCCAAATCGAGGAGCCCGACCGGCGCTCAACCGAGTAAACCCGACTGATCAAGCCTGTTAGATTTCATTATACACAAATTCATTTTTGAATAAAGAGGAGATGTACTCCATTAATCATACTTTATAAATATTTCATTAACAACTTCCATTTTGTTTCCATTAGAAATTTCAACCATAATATCCAAAATATTACAATTTTTATAGATATGATGAAAAACATACATGCCAAATACCAATATTTCTAATTTAATTTCCTATATCAAACACCACCCACAACATGTCTACGGATCCTCTAAATACAACCGAAGAGTAATGTGGAAATGCCGGCAACAAGGCTCTGGCTATACCTTGAAATACATAGTACATCAAAAAAAATGACACAGGACCCCGAAATGAAGTGGGGCTCACCAAGTCGGCTGAAAAGAAGATTCGCCACTAACTGCAACCAACAATGCCTGTTATGGAACAACCTACATCAAGTATGTAAAGTTAAAAATAATCTTTCAATATAGAATAATCATACAAGAAAAGGAAAGCCATATAAACAATCCAGTCACAATAGATAACATTGAAATGCCCAAGTGAAACCTAACGATTGTCAACATACGAAAGTAACACACATCTCCTTAGAAAGGTCAATAACGCAATAAGAAGAATTCAAGAATTCAATGAGAAACATAAGCACCATCACAACGTCAATTAAGGAATCACACAAGCTTTCAAGAAAATCATTTTTAACTTTAGCTTGGCCATCACTAGCATTAACATCTCATTACTCATATCACCACCGTACATTTATACGGAGTCCGATCACGACCCGATCAGGTAGGTCATATCCCTTGGAGACATGTTTCCACAATACCAATTTCCGTTTCAATTTCAATTCGATTCATAACACAGCACAAAACCACTATGTGTGTGGCATGGTGTCTGATCACGGCCCGATCGGCTAGGCCTTCCTACTCAAGACATTTCTATTTTCATCAATCATCTTATTTCTCATTGTGCACATATATTTCAAATATTCCAATGCTAGTGGACACAGTCGTTAATTCATATCGGGCACTAGGCCCTATTTAATTCAATTCATTTCCACATATTTCACATCAGTATCAATTTCATCAACAAGTCGTGCGATTCAAAATATCAAGTACACATGAGAACAAACACGAATCATGGGCCAATAGAGACTGCCACATTCCTTTGCAATTTAACATGTTTTCCATAACATCAATACTTCACCAAGTAACAACATAGCATCATGGAAGCACTTGAATGCATACGGCACATAAGGTCTTACAACGCAAATATGTTTGAAATGTTATTTCCTTCATCAATCTAGATTAAGGCTCACACAATTTCTAAGGGAGCACCATAGAGGTTCAATTCCTAAGAAGAGGGGGTTTTATCCATACATACCTCAAAGAGATTTTAGGCAAATTCCACTTTTAGAAGTTATATTAAATAGTTGAGTCGAGGCTCGTCTCGTAATCTATTTCATATATATATTTTCTCATTTCATAGGCCTCGCTAGCGACAAGTATATATGTTATCCACCCTCTATTTTCCCAGTTTATTTAATTCATTTTCAAGTATCTTTATAGTTTATCATCGACTAAGCAGACTCAATCAAGGAATTTAGTACACATACATGCAAGTAGGAGTATTGATCACATCGAGTCTTCTTCACCTAATTAGTACTAGTTTTCATTAAAATTCCACTCGAGGCTATGCCATATTAATAAGAAATCCTTACTTTAAACATCTATTACTCAATATAAGGCTCGTTCGAAAGAATCATGTTTGTGAGTTTATAGAGGGTAACCCGAAACGAAGAGATTTGGGATTTGGGGCCGGTCATACTTAAACTTGCGGGAGCAATATGAAATTCAATTCCGAGAGATAAAGTTTATCCAACATACCTTGCTTGAGCTTTTCCTTAAATTACTACAACGTTCCGTAAATCCTAACTATCCCCAATCTATTTCGAGATATAAGAAAATTGAACACAAATTAGGAAAATATTCATCATCTTAGCTTGTTTGAGCGTTCCATCAAACACTGGGTGTTCATTAAGTCTTTAAGGTCCTTTTATAGAGGATTTCATCAACCTTCAAACCATCCTTAAACCTTTTTAGCTAAACAACATTCCTACACCCGTTTGAGCGGGAAGATATAACCCATCCTCTGAGAGGGAAGAGCTGCGGTCTCAGTTTGAGCGGCTAGAGCAGGGACAGATGTCAGTGATAGATTATGAGGTGAGATTTTTAGAGTTGTCTCACCATGCCCTCATGATACTACCTACTGATGCATAGAGAGTGCGGAGATTTGTGGCTGGGTTGCATCAAGGTATTACGGCCACCATGGCCCGAGAGGTGGAGATGGTTACTCGTTATAAGCTCGTGGTAGAGATTACTCGCAGGATCGAGGGGCAGAGGTCAGTTTAGCAGTAGTCAGCCCAGCAGGCCTTCATATTCAGCACCTCCACCACCTCCCCGAGGTGTTCTAACGAGGCCTTATTTCAGCGCCATTCCAGAGCGTTCCTACCATCCTCCAGCCATTCAAAGTTCACCTAGTGGTTATCCCAGTCATCCGAGATCCTTCGACCCCTACTTCAGTGCTATGCTAGAGGGCTCACATTGCCCTCTAGCCATTTAGGGTTCTTCGGGCCAGCAGACTATGGTACCTGCAGGTTGTTACAAGTGTGGGGAGCCAGGTCATATGAGGAGGCATTGTCCCAGGTTTCGGGGCAAGGCCGTGCAGCAGGGTTATCAGCTGATGGGTCTAGCACCAGCAGTCCATCCACCTAGAGGTGGAGGACAGGTCGGTAGGGGTCGTACTAGAGGTGGAGTCCAGTCAGGGGAAGGTCAGGCAGCTCCTGTTCACTCTGGTGGAGCTCAGTCTTCCGGTACTCCAACTAGATTCGATGCCATTCTAGCCAGATCAGATACAGCGGCCTCAAACGCTGTGATCACAGGTATTAACTCAGTATGTGGTAAAGAGGCTTCAGTATTATTTGATCCAGGATCCACCTATTCATATGTTTTAGCATTATTTGCTCATTTTATTGATGCTCCTCGCGAGTCCTTGGGTTCTCCTATATATGTGTCCACTCCTGTAGGCGATTCTATGGTGCTAGACCGGATCTATCAGTCTTGTGTGATCACCTTCTCTGGGTTCGAGACCAGAGCAGACCTTTTATTGCTCGACATGGTTGATATTGAGGTTATTCTAGGCATGGATTGGCTATCTCATCACCATGTCGTGCTAGATTTCCATGCCACGAAAGTTACTTTAGCCATGCCCGAGTCGCCTAGGCTGGAGTGGAGAGGTTCCTCAGTTAGTGCAGCCAACCGGGTTATTTCATTCATGAAGGCTCGACACATGGTCGAGAAGGTTGTCTGGCCTATCTTGCTTATGTACGGGACACCACCGCCGAGTCTCCGACGATTGATTCAGTGCCGGTTGTTCGAGAGTTTGCTGATGTATTTCCTTCAGACCTTCCGGGCATGCCTCCGGATCGTGATATTGGTTTCTGCATTGATTTAGCTCCAGGCACCCAGCCTATATCTATTCCTCCGTACCGTATGGCTCCAAAAGAGTTGAAGGATTTGAAGGAGCAACTTAAGGAGTTGTCGGCTAAGGGGTTCATCAGACCGAGTGTATCGTCATGGGGTGCTCCAGTTATATTCGTGAAGAAGAAGGATGGGTCCATGCGGATGTGTATTGATTACCGCCAGTTGAACAAGGTCACCATTAAGAACAAGTACCCTTTGCTGTGCATCGATGATTTATTTGACCAGTTGCAGGGTGCTCGGGTATTTTCTAAGATTTATTTGAGATCGGGATACCATCAGTTGAAGATTCGGGCCTCGGATGTTTCGAAGACTGCTTTCCGTACGAGATATGGACACTAAGAGTTCTTGGTGATGTCCTTTGGCTTGACTAATGCCCCAGCAACATTCATGGACTTGATGAATCGGGTGTAAAAGGCGTATATTGATTCCTTTCTCATTGTCTTTATTGATGACATCTTGATTTACTCACGTAGCCTGGGGAGCACGAGCAGCAATTGAGAGTTGTGCTCCAGACTTTGCGGGAACAGAAGCAATATGCTAAGTTCTCCAAGTGTGAGTTCTGGTTGGATTCCATTGCATTCTTGGGGCATATGGTATCCGAAGAGGGTATCAAGGTTGATCCTCAGAAGTTTGAGGCAGTTCAGAGTTGGTCGTGTCCTACTTCAGCTACAGAGATCATGAGCTTTTTGGGCCTAGCAGGCTATTATTGCTGATTTGTGGAGGGGTTCTCTTCTATTGCATCTCCATTGACTAGATTGACTCGGATGAATGCCCCGTTTCGATGGTCCAACGAGTGTGAGGCAAGATTTCAGAAGCTCAAGGCAGCATTGACTTTTGCACCAGTCCTGGTATTGCCTTCCGATTCTGGGATGTACACAGTATATTGCGACGCTTCACGCATTATCTTGGGGAGTGCGTTGATGCACGAAGGGAGATTTATTCCTTATGCTTCGCGCCAGCTAAAGGTTCATGAGAAGAATTACCCCGTGCATGATTTTACATTGGCGGCGATTGTTCATGCTCTTAAGATTTGGAGGCACTACTTATATGGGGTGTCCTGTGAAGTTTATACAGACCACCGCAGCTTGCAGCACTTGTTCATAAAGAAATATATTAATTTGAGGCAGCGCAGATGGCTTGAGTTGTTGAAGGATTATGATATCACCATTTTTTGTCATCCGGGCAAGGCAAATGTGGTAGCAGATGCCTTTAGCAGGAAGGCAGAGAGTATGGGTAGTTTGGCTTATATTGCAGCAGAGGAGAGACCTTTAGCCTTGGACATTCAGTCCTTGGCTAATCGCCTGGTGAGATTAGACCTCTTAGAGCCTCGTCGAGTTTTAGCACATGTGGTTGCTCAGTCTTCATTACTGGGGGAGATTAAGGCCCGGCGGTCCGATGATTCGTGCTTAGCAGAGCTTCGGGAGATAGTGGTACAGGGTGGTGCCAAGGAGGTTACTATTGGCGAGGATGGTGTTATGAGACTTCAGGGCCGTTTATATGTTCCTAATGTTAATGGAGTGAGAGAGAGGATTCTAGAGGAGGCACACAGTTCTCGGTATTCTGTTCATCCTGGTGATACGGAGATGTATCGTGATTTGAAGCAGCATTACTGGTGGAGGCGGATGAAGAGGGACATTGTGGAGTATGTGACTAGGTGTCTTAATTACCAGCAGGTGAAGTATGAGCATCAGAGGCCAGAAGGCCTACTTCAGCAGATGCCTATTCCTTAGTGGAAATGAGAGCGCATCACTATGGACTTCGTGGGTGGGTTGCCTTGGACTTTGCGGAAGGTTGACGTGTTTTGGGTCATTGTGGATAGATTGACCAAATCGGAACATTTCATTCCTATAGCTACTACATATACTTCTGAGAGGTTAGCCCAGATCTACATTCGGGAGATAGTCCGGTTGGATGGTGTGTCGGTGTCCATTATATCAGATCGAGGTCCTCAGTTTACCTTGCACTTTTACAGAGCATTTCATAGTGAGATGGGTACCCCGATAGGTATCAGCACAGCATTTCACCCACAGACTGATGCCAGTTGGAGCGTACAGTTCATATATTGGAGGACATGCTCAGGGCATGTGTGATTGACTTCGGAGGTCAGTGGGACCAGTTCTTGCCTTTGACCGAGTTTGCTTAAAATAATAGTTATCAGTCCAGCATCGAGATGGCTCCATTTGAGGCTTTGTATGGTCGGCGATGTCGTTCTCCTATCGGGTGGTTTGAGCCTGGCGAAGCTAAGTTATACGGCACCGACCTGGTGCACAGCACAGTCCAGACATAAGTGTTACACGGATCAGAGGGCGCGTGATGTATCATTTATGGAGGGAGACAAGGTTCTGTTGAAGGTCTCACCGATGAAGGGTATTATGAGGTTCAGGAAGAAGGGAAAGTTGAACCCGAGGTTTATAGGTCCCTTCGAGGTGTTGAGGCATGTTGGGGAGGTTGCTTATGAGCTAGCTTTACCTCCCAGTTTATCAGGAGTTCATCTGGTCTTTCATGTATCCATGCTCATGCGGTACCACGCCGACTTCTCACGTGGTTGATTTCAGCACTATTCAGCTTGATGAGAGGTTGGGCTACTAGGAGGAGCCATATGATATTATTGATAAACAGGATCGCCAGTTGAGGTCCAAGAGATTTTCTGTGGTGAAGGTCTAGTGGAGGGGCCAACCAGTCGAGGAAGCGACCTGGGAGTCCGAGGAGGACATGCGGAGTAGATATCCGAACTTATTCAGCACTTCAGGTATGATTCTAGACCCGTTCGAGGACGAACATTTGTTTAAGAGGTGGAGAATGTAACGACCTAACCGGTCGTTTTGCTTTATCGGACCCTGTTCCCCTGAATGAAATTTCCCATAGCGACCCATTGTGATTTATGACTTACGGGGGCGGGTGGTCCGGGATTCGGAAGTGTTTAGAGCGATATTGGAACACTTAGTTCCTTAAGGTTGGCCTTTTTGGCCAAATTTGACTTCGGTCATCATTTTTAGTAAACGACCTTGGAATCGAGTTTCGACGGTTCCGGTAGCTTCATATGATGATTTCGGACTTGGGATTATGTTCTGAATGGGTTTTGGATGACCCGGGAGCGTTTCGGTGCCCAATATTAAAATAAGAGTTTCCTTAAGTTCATATTGTGGTTTGGGACATGTTTTTGTGTTATCGAGGACCGAACAGAATTTCGAGACCGGTAATAGTTCCGTTATATCATTTATGACTTGCTTCCAAAATTTGGTGTCATTCCGAGTAGTGTAGGTCGGTTCGGCACATTGTTAGCGAATTCAAGAAACTTAATGTTACTAAGTTTGGTTCTAGGGGTTTTGAGGTGTGATTTTGAGCTTTAGCGTTGTTGCGGGTGTTCCGAAGGCTCGAGAGAGTCCGTATTTTGACTTGCGACTTGTTGGTTTATTTGGACGGGGGCTCGGGTGGGCCTAGGTGCCTCTCGGGCACCAAATAAAGCCAAAAACCAGCTGAAGCAGTTGATGGTGCACCTGATCTGGTGTGACCGCAGGTGTGGTTGCCCAGTCGCAGGTGCGAGACCGCGCCTGCGGTCCCAGCCTCACAGATGGGATCCCCAGCTGGGTTGCCCAGTTCTCGCAAGTGCGGGCCCTTTCCCCCAGGTGCGGACTCCTGCCCGCAGGTGCGGAGTCGCAGGTGCGTAGTCGCAGGTGCGGACTCCTGCCCGCAGGTGCAAGCCCAGGCCCTTGTCCCATTTTATGCAGGTGCGGTCGTCGAGTCGCGGGTGCAGAAACCTCTGTAGGCAGTAAGGTCTTTAAATGCGAGATTATCCAATTTTCACTCCATTTTATTCCACCATAGACGATCTTGAGAGCTTGGAAAAGAGTCCCACGACCTAGCTACTAAAAGGTAAGTGAATTCTATCCTAAAGTTAGTTAATGCATGAATTCAAAGTTGAATTTAACTACCTAATTAGTGGAAAATTAAGGATTTAGGTAGTAACCTGGGCTTTCGATAATTTAGAGAATTACCCGTGAATTGGCTATGAATTCATACAAAAAACATATATTAGCGATCCTTAGGTTATGGGTGAGTGTTTCCTTCGAGAATTTTCAGAATCCGAGCATGCGGGCCCGGGGTTGCATTTTGGGATTTCTTCAAGAATGATGAATTTGACTAAATAGTAGGAGAATTACATTCTTTAAAGTATAATTTTATATATTTACGTAACGTTTGATTAGTTTCGAGTCCTTGGGTGACGAGTTCGGAGTTTCGCGCGCATTCTTGACCCGAAGAGTCCGTTCGACGCAAGGTGAGTCTCCTTTCTAACCTCGTAAGAGGGAATTTTCCCCGTAGGTGATTTAAATTCTATGTGTGATGCTTGTGGGGGCTACGTATGTACAAAGTTACGAGAGTCCGTACGTAGCGGCTATTATTATTATGTCCGGGTAGTTAGGCCATGTCTTAATTGAAATGAACTATATGCTTAATGAATTAATGTTACATGCGGCTTATTTCCCTGAGGTCATGGAATTTGAGAAATTTTAAGGAATTGTTCGCTGAAAAGTAATTTAAAAATAATATTGTGTGTGCATGTGACCGCTTCGCAATTTACATTCCGCGAGCGGTGTATGATTGTCCCCCCACTATCATGGGAGCGGGCCGTACGCCACGATGGATTGATAGATGCCCTTATGGTTCAGGCCGTTCGACCCTCGGCAGTGCATAGATATGATTACTTTATGGCAAAGATGCACTTATGGTTCGGGCCGTTTGACCCTCGGTAGTGCATAGATATGAGTACCTTATGGCAAAGTTGCACTTATGGTTCAGGTCGTTCAACCCTCGGTAGTGCACATATATGATTATTTTATGGCTCAGGCCGGTTGTCCTTATCCCGTATGCGCATGATATATTGTTAATGAATTCATGGATATTGATTTGACAGATATGTGGGGGAAGATGAAGTATTAATTGTTTTTTTACTTCCAGTATTTACTTGGATTTCAGTGGCTTATATATATTTGCTGCTTCACTACCTTTACATGCCTACCGTTTTCATCATATTCTGTTAAATTATATTGTTGGACCTTAGTGAGTGTGAAGTCGACCATTCGTCACTACTTCTTCGAGATTAGACGGGATACTCACTGGGTACACATATATTTATGTACTCATGCTACGCTTCTGTACTTAATTGTACAGGTTGTGAGGTTGGTGCATCTGGTTGTCAGACCGGAGCTTGATTTTGATTATAGACGGACCTGACTTCATGGTGAGATGCTTTCTCCTGGCGATCTCCGGTAGCACCATGGAGTTTCTTTTGCTTATTTCCCGTCTATTTCTTTCAAACAGTGGGACTGTATATTATGTCTTTTTTATATTCTGTTAGTATGCCCGTAGGACTTGTGACACTAGTTCCTGGCACACACGTGGTAGTTATTATGGATTACGGGTCTGTATATATATTGGCCCACGCCTCCTTATGACTGCTTTTGATTAAAACTGGCTAATTCCCTTTCGATTTATGTTTTAAGCTTTAAAAACTTGGTATAAATTGAAATGTTTAATCAAGTAAGAAATAACCCTTTGTAAATTGAGTGTTGGCTTGCCCGACCACACTATTAGGCGCCATCACGACCTGAGTCAGGGTTTTGGGTCGTGACAACTACACAGAAAATAGAGATTCACAATAGGTGGCACTCCCGAGGTAACTCCTCGTAGTCCACAATGTAAATACACGACAGTGGAGCTCCCAAGGTACTACCTCGTAGTCCCAAAATTAAATATGCAATAGGGGAGCTCCCGAGGTGCCGCCTCGTAGTCCCAAAGTAAATATGCAACTCCCGAAGAATCGCCTCGTAGTCCCAAAAGTAAACATGCAACTCGTAAACGATGGAACAACGAATTTACAGCAAGAAATCCTATAGTTAAAGACTGAATACAAATCAAGGAAGCAGGTAATTCAACTAAACATGTGGCACAAATTGCAAGTAAGAGTTAAGACACGTTGACATGCGATACTAGGCGAAACATGATTACTACACATGCTAAGGAAATTCAGTTAAGGAATTAAAAGAAGACTACTCAACAAGGACCGGAATTTCCACATTTAGCTCGTGTTTGCACTCATCACCTTGCGTACACAACACTCACATAATACAAATTGTTATAACAGAACCAAATCCTAAGGGGATTTCCCCCACACAAGGTTAGACAAGTCACTTACCTCAAACCAAGCTCAATCAGTCAATAAGAATGCATTTCCCTCGATTTTCCGAATCTGATCAGCTTAAGTCTAGCCAAAATAATTTCATACTATAAATACAATTACAGTAAAGGAAATTACGTCTTTATCAAATAATTGAAAATTCGGTTAAAAAGTATACCAGGGCCCACAACACTGAATCGGGTGAAAATCATAAATTCCGAACACCCGTTCAACCACGAGTTCACCCATACCAAAATTACTCAAATCTGATACAATATCTCGATCAAAACCTCAAAATTTGGTTTAGGAAATTTCCTCCATTATACACCCCAAATCACTAATTAAATGATGAAATTAAAGACAAAATCATGAACATTAACCCAAACTAGGTAAGAATCACTTACCCCAAACACCCACGGGAAAATCTCTCCAACAGTCGTCTCCTACTGAGCTCTCAAATCAATATTTGTGTTATGAACTCAAACCCCCATTTTTGGGACTTTCAGTTCTATCCAGGTTCTTCCTTCTTCACGAACACAGAAAGAGCCTCGCGTTCCCTAAGCCTTAAGTCCTACACGAACGAGATGTCTTATAGAGCTTGGCCTATGCGAACACGTCCCGTTGCCCGCGATCGCTAAGCCTTACCTGCCCAGCTTGGCCTCGCCCTTCTACGCGAACGTGAATTCCCTCTCGCGACCGCGATGCACACTAACCACCAACCTTCGCGAATGTGTTCCTCTCTTCGCGAACGCGCAGAAAAACTCCTCGCCTACCTCCAGATACCCACCGCGAATATGGAACTGCCATCGCAAATGTGGAACTCCCATCGCGAACATGGAAAAGGAAACCAGACAGCAGAAATCTATAACTTCAGCCATCTTCCAAGTAAAAATTCTCAATTCTTTAACCATCTGAAATCCACCTGAGGTCCCCGAGACCTCAACCAAACATACCAACAAGTCCTAAGACATAATACGAGCTTAGTCGAGCCTTTAGATCACATCAAACAAACCAAATCAATTCCAATTGATCTCAGATTTTGCACATAAGTCATAATTCACATTACACACCTAGACCAACTTCCAGAATTAGAATCCGACCCCGATATCACAAATTCCACCCCCGGTCAAACTTTTCAAAAATCATCCAATTTTCCAACTTTTTACATTTCTAGCCTCATTCCACTACGGACCTCCAAATCACAATACGAACACGCTCCAAAGTCCAAAATCCCCCAACGGAGCTTAAGGAATCCTCAAAACTCCATTTCGGAGTCGTTTACACATAAGTCAATATCTCGTCAACCATTTCAACTTAAGCTTTAAATCATGACACTAAGTGTCTCAATTCCTTCTGAAATCTCTTCGGACCCGAACTGACTTCCCCGGCAAGTAATATAACGGCTATAAAGTACAAGATTAACATTAAATGAGGGAACAAGACTTCAACTCTTAAAACGATCGGCCAGGTAGTTACATCCTCCCCCTCTTAAACAAAGGTTTGCCCTCAAACGAGTATAGAGACTTATCTAAAGTGATGAAAATATGAGGATAACGGCTACACATACCATGCTCGATCTCCCAAGTCCTCTCCTCAACCGGATGGCCCCTCCACGGAACTCTCACTGAAGCGATGTTCTTTGACCTCAACTTTCAAACATGTCTGTCCAAGATGGCCATTGGCTCCTCAACATAAGATAGATCCTTGTCCAACTGGACTGAGTATAAGTCTAACACATGGGACGGATCACCGTGATACTTCCAGAGCATGGTAACATGAAGCACTGGATGAACTGAGTGAGACTAGGTGGTAGTGCAAGTATGTAAGCCACCTCTCCGACCCTCTCAAGAATTTAAAAATGCCCAATATACCTAGGTCTCAACTTGCCCTTTTTCCAAACCTCATAACACCCTTCATGGGTGAAACCCGGAGCAAGCCCCGCTCCCCAACCATGGATGCAATGTCGCGAGCCTTCCGGTCTGCATGACTCTTCTGTCTGGATTGGGCCGTACAAAGTTGATCCTGAATCAATTTAACCTTTTCCAGAACATCCTGAACCAAGTATATACCCAGTAGCCTAGCCTCGCATGGCTCCAACCAAACCACCAGAGATCGGCATCGCCTACCATACAAAGCCTTATATGTTTCCATATGAATGCTCGACTGATAACTGTTGTTATAAGAATCTTTGCAAGTGGAAAGAACTCATCCCAAGCACCCCCAAAATCCATCACACACGCACGAAGCATATCCTCCAATATTTGAATAGTGTGTTTGGACTCTCCATCCGTCTGAGGTTGAAATGATGTACTAAACTCCACCCGAGTACTCAACTCATGTTTTACGGCTCTCTAGAATCATGATATAAACTACATACCCCGGTCAGAGATGATAGACCGGTACACCATAAAGTCTGACAATCTCGCGAATATAAACCTGAGCTACCTACTCCAAGAGTAAGTAGTAACCACATGAATGAAATGAGTTGACTTGGTCAATGTATCTACAATCACCCTAACTGCATCGAACTTTCTCTGAGTCTGTGGGAGCCCAACAACAAAATCCATAGTGATCCACTCCCATTTCCACTCTGGAATCTCTAACTTCTGAAGCAATCCCCCTAGTCGTTGATGCTCAAACTTCAGTTGCTGACAATTTAGGGACCAAGCTATATATTCCACTATGTATTTCTTCATCCGCCTCAACTAATAGTTCTGCCTTAAGTCTCGATACATCTTTGCGGAACCTAGGTGAATGGAAAACTGTGAACTGTAAGCCTCTTGGAGAATCAACTCATGTAAACCATCTGCATTAGGCACACATAGCCTGCACTGCATTCGTAATACACCGTCATCTCCAATAGTGACTTCCTTGGCATCACCATGCTAAACTATGTTCTTAAGGACAAGCAGCTGGGGGTCATCATACTGACACTGCCTTATACGGTCATAAACAGAAGATTGAGAAACCACGAAGGCCAAAACTTAGCTCGGCTCGTCTCGGCTCGAAAACATCCACTCTTACAAACTGATCGGCCAAGGCCTGAACATCCAGGGCTAAAGGCCTCTCTTCTACTGGTAGATGTGCTAAGCTACCCAAACTCTCAGCCTTACGACTCTAGGCATCGGCGACCACATTGGCCTTCGTGGGATGGTAGAGAATGGTGATATCATAATCCTTAAGCCACTCCAACCATCTTCGTTGTCGCAAGTTAAGATCCTTATGTTTTAACAGATGTCGTAGACTCTGGTGATCAGTGTAGACCTCACAAGGGACACCATACAAATAATGTCGCCAGATCTTCAAGGCATAAACAATAGCTTCTAACTCGAGGTCATGGAAAAGATAGTTCATCTCATGGACCTTCAGTTGTCTAGATGCATAGGCAATAACCCTACCGTCACGCATCAACATTGCGCCGACACCAATGTGTGATGCATCACAATACACTGTATAGGACCCCGAACCAGTAGGCAACACCAACACTAGGGCTATAGTCAAAGTAGTCTTGAGCTTTTGAAAGCTCTCCACACACTCCTCAATCCACCAGAATGGAGTACCCTGCTGGGTCAATCTTATCATAGGTGCTGAAATAGGCAAGAAACCATCTACAAATCGACGGTAATACCCTACCAAGCCAAGAAAACTCTGGATCTCCATAGCTGAGAATGGTCTAGACCAACTTTGCACTGCCTCGATCTTCTTCGGATACACCTTGATCCCCTCACTCGATACGATATGACCAAATAATGTCAATCTAGCCTGAATTTACACTTTCAAAATTTTGCATATAACTTATTTTCGCTGAAGGTCTGAAGAACAGTCCTAGTGTGTTGCTCATGATCCTCCCGACTCCGGGAGTACACCAGAGTGTCTTCAATAAACACAATGACGAAAGAGTGAAAATACAGGTGAAATACACTGTTCATCAAGTGCATGAATGTTGCTGGGGCATTGGTCAGCCCAAAATACATCACAAGGAACTCGTAATGGCCTTACCGAGTGCTGAAAGCAGTCTTCGGGATATTTTGTTCCCGAATCTTCAGCAGATGATAGCCTGAACGCAAGTCAATCTTATAGAACACCTATAACCCTAAAGTTGATCAAATAGGTCATCAATACATGTTAATGGATACATGTTCTTTACTATAACAGTGTTCAACTGACGGTAATCAATACACATCCACATAGAACCATCCCTCTTCTTTACAAATAAGACTGGAGCACCCCAATGCTTCACACCAGGTCGATTAAATCCTTTATCAAGTAACTCTTGAAATTGTTCCTTCAACTCTTTCAAATCTGATGGGGCCATACGATAGGGTATAATAGAAATGGCTGAGTGCCCGGAAGATCTACTAGGAATACATCTGGAAAATCCCTCACTACTAGAACTGACTCAACGGTAGGAGTATCAACACTAACATCCCTTATATAAGCTAGATATGCATTACACCCCTTCTCAACCATCCACTGAACCATTAAGAATGAAATAACTTTTCTAGGAACATAATCTAAGGTACCTCTCCACTCTAATTGCGATTGACCTGGCATAACCAATGTCATCATCTTGGTGTGACAATCAAGGATAGTGTGATAGTGACAACTAGTACATGCCCAAAATAACATCGAAGTCCACCATACTGAGCAATAATAAATCACTTTTGGTATCAAAACCACTCATAACAACCAAACACAATCAATACACACGATCAACACAATAAAATATTCATGGGTGTATCCACATAGACAAGAGAACTCAAAGAATCACGGGATACACCCAAATACGTAGAAAAATAAGATGACACATAGGAATAAGTGGAGCATGTATCAAATAAGACTGATGCATATATGAAAGACCAGAACAATACATGTGATGACAGAATCAGATGCAACTGCCTTCGTCCTAGTAGGAAAGGCAAATATCTAGCCTGGCCTCCCCTCTCGGGAAACCTCTACTTCCTCAACCTCCGCCTCTAGCTGGTGATGCAGGTGGAGTGGTAGCTGGTGTTGTAATCATAGCCTGAAGACTCGGTGGTGAATGCGGTTCCTGATAGTCTATGGAGCTGCTCCCTTCCTATGTCTGGGGAAATCCCTCACCATATGGAGAGTGTCACCGTACTCAAAACAAGATCACGGAGGATGTGGGTGTTTTGGTTGGCTCGGGCCTGATCGGCTGGGCTGAGTGCTAAAAGCACCTGTACAGGAGGTAAACTAGACACTAGTGGTGCATAATAGGGATCCTAGGGCCTAGGAGTGGCCGGAGTACCGCTAGAGGCTGGAAGTTCTGAATGAATAGGGTGACCCATATAACCTTTGCCATGACGAGTTGTAGCAGAGGCATGGGTACCATTATAAGTGCCAGACTATTGAGACATCTTGGCCTCTTTCTCCTCCCTTTCCGGAGTCAACATACTCTCCAATCTCTTTTCAATCCCCACTACTAGATGGTATGCACTATCCATCTCGAACTCTCGGGCCATACCAAATCTGATATTGGGGTTGAGCCCCTCAATACATCGACGAACCCGCTCTCGAACTCTAGCAACCAAGGTTGGGGCATGCCTAGCCAAATCACTAAATCGATCTACATACTCTAACACGGGAATAGAACCCTTTCACAACTGCTCAAACTCTGTGCACCATGCATCTATGAGACTCTGGGGAACACACTCCCTCAATAACATATCCGACAATTGAGTCCAAGTTAGTGAAGCTGCCCTGGCTGGACTACCCAACTCGTATGCTCGCCACCACTTATAAGATACTCCTCTAAGCTGGAACGTAGTGAAGGAAGCCCCACTAGACTCTACAACACCCATAGTACGGAGGATACGATGGAACTCCTCAAGAACACCATAGGCATCCTCTGACGCCAAACCACTAAAAGTAGGAGAGTGGTACTTTTTGTACCTCTCAAGCCTGAGTTGGTCTGCCTTAGAAATTGCTGCTCTGACCTCGGGCTGAATGGGAGTTACCGGCTGTTGGTACGACCTCTAGAACCTGGTTGACCTGGACCCGCAGCTCTAAGGTACTGGCAACGGGAGTCTGTCCTCCTCCCTCGGCCTGAGATGTGGCAGGATCAAGTGGTATCAATTCTGCTTGAGCCATGGTACTGAACATGCTCATGAACTAGGCTAAAGTCTTTTGGAGGGTTGGTGCAGTAACTGGGTTCTCAGGTGCCATCCCTCCAACCGGAGCTACTGGTGGCTCCTCTATAGCAGCTTGTACGGGTGCTCTGGCTGCACTTCATTGACATCCTCAACCTCTACCATGGCCCCAGCCTCGGTCTCTCACGGCTCTAGCAAAGAACGCGGGTGGCTGGTCATCTGATCCAGTTGTATGTGTCCTCACCATCTGTGAGATAATAGAAAGACATAAATTTGGAGTCCGAAGTCAAAATATCGCACGATAATGAATAAAAGAAGTGAAGCTTTTTCCTAACAGTTCCATAGCCTCCTCAAGATAAGTATAGACGTCTTTGTACTGATCCGCGAGACTCTACTAAACCTACTTATGACTCATAACACATATGAACCTAGAGCCCTGATACCAACTTGTCACGACCCCAATTTACCCTTCATAGGGTGTCATGATGGCACTCAGTCTCTAAGACTAGATAGGCCTAACAGTTATGGGGATTAACATAAGATAAAACTGAAACTTAAATATTAACATATAAAATACATCAAACCACGATTTAAAATAGTTACGATTCCTAAAAACCAGTAGAAACAAGTCACAAGCTTCTAAGAGAAATACTAAGTGTCTCTATACATCAGAGGTCTGCAGACGCTGGCAGATGTACCTTGAAGTCTCCATGTACAGGCTGTCTCACTGGTATCTGGCCTGATAGAAAGGACCTGGATCTGCACAAACAGATGTTCAGAAGAGTAGCATGAGTACACCACGACAGTACCCAGTAAGTTCCAAGCCTAACCTCAGTAGAGTAAAGACAAGGTCAGGTCAGGGCCCAACTAGAATAAAAGAAACAAGGCAAATGATATAATAATATAATGAAATGACTGTGAATTTAAAAATGAGAAATTACGGAGAGGTAACTACATAGAAAATAGAGATTAACAATAGGGGGAACTCCCGAGGTACCGCCTTGTAATCCTAAATGTAAATACACGACAGGGGAGCTCCTGAGGTACCGTCTCGTAGTCCCAAAAGTAAATATGCAACAGGGGAGCTCCTTAGGTGACGCCTCGTAGTCCCAAAAGTAAATATGCAATAGGGGAGCTCCCGAAGTTAACCCAAACTAGGTAAAAAAATCACTTACCCCAAACACCCACGTGAAAATCTCTCCAAGAATCACCTCCCACCGAGCTCCCAAATCAATTTTTGTGTAACGAACTCAAACCCCCATTTTGGGACGCTTAATTCTGCCCAGATGCTTCCTTTCTTCGCGAATGCCGAAAGATCTTCACGTCCGCGAAGCACAAAATTTGACTCCCTATAAATCCTCTTTCGTGAATGCAACTTCCCTTGCGAACACGATGCCTTATAGAGTTTGTCCTAGGTGAACGCGTCCTCTTACCTGCGATGCCTCATAGAGCTTGGACTTAGTGACCGCGTTCCACTCTTTGCGAACGTGAAGAATAACTCCTCACTTGCCTTCAAATATCCTTCGTAAATGGGGAACTCCTATCGGAAACACAAAGAAGGAAACCAGACACTGGAAATCTGTAGCTTCAGCCATCTTCCAAGTCAAAATTCTTATCCGTTAACTATCCGAAATCCACCCGAGACCCCCGAGACCTAAACCAAACATACCAACAAGTCCTAAATCATTATACAAACTTAGTCGAGCATTCAAATCATATCAAACAACACTAAAAACACGAATCGCACCCCAATTCAAGCTTAATGAACTTTAGAACTTCAAACTTCTATATACGATGTTGAAACCTATCAAATCAAATTCGATTGACCTCAAATTTTGCACACACATCATAATTGACATTACAGACCTACACAACCTTCTGAAACTAGAATGCGGGCCCAATAAAATTCCACCCTTATTCAAACTTTCCAAAAATCATCCAAATTTTCCAACTTTCGTCAATTCAAGCCTAATTCCACTACGGACCTCCAAATCACTATCCAGACATGCTCCTAAGTCCAAAATCACCCAACGGAGCTAATATAATCCTCAAAACTTTATTCCAGAGTCGTTTACACATAAGTCAATATCTGGTCAACCATTTCAACTTACACTTTCAATCATGAGACTAATTGTCTCAATTCCTTCCGAATTTTCTTCAGTCCCGAACCGACTACCCCGGCAAGTCATATAATAGCTATAAAGTACAAGATGAACAATAAATGGGGAAACGGGGTTACAACTCTCAAAACTACCAAACGGGTCGTTACACAAACAAATCATCAGCCAATGAAAAGAGACAAACATAATGAATAAAGATAGCACTACATCACCCATCATGCTTTCACTCTCAACCTTACCATTAAATGATAATAATGGCACGGAATCACCCTTCGTGCTTTTAATCTCAACCTTACCATGAAAAGATAAATACGGCACAACATCACCCTTCGTGCTTTTACTCTCTTCCTCACTATGTATTATCAATAACTGAAGCAATAAACATCACGACATCACCCTTTGTGCTTAAACACTCTCCCTTACCATGTAATAATTGTCACACCTCCTTCTTCCACCGGTAAGGGTGGGATAAGGGAGTTTTTCCAATTAAAGTGAAATTATTCAATTTTGGGATTATTTAATTTTCAGAGTCGCCACCCGAATTTTTTTTACGGTGTTCCGGGACACCATTTATTTTAATATCCCAAATTGAGGAAATTTTTTACTCTGTTTTAAAATGTTTGCGAACCAAAAATCCGGGTAAGGAATTATGTTAACCCGGGAGAAGGTGTTAGACACTCCCGAATTCCGTGGTTCTAGCACGGTCGCTTAACTATTAATATTTGGCCTAATTATCTAATTATTTACATATTTTTAAACCTGTTGTGCATTTTAGCCATTTCGCTTTTTAACCGCTTTTAGTATTTATGGATTATTCTGAAACAAGTCATGATGGCGTGCACTTGTCGTTTGGGACCCATTGTAAACACGCCACATAAAATGCACCCGCAATTTACAAAGTGTTATTTTAATTATAGTTTGGAGTTATGGTCGGGCATCATGAGTTGCAAACCTGAGTGTAGATTACGTAATCATGACTATGGTCACGATGATTTAATTGCTTATCTGAAGAAAATCATTATTTTTCGTAAGTTCTTTTGTCTTTTCCTAAATTATGTGTCATACTAGTCTAAAAGAGGTATTTTGGGCTGCTAAGTATGAAATTGTTCAAGATCTTCTGAAACTAAATTTTTCTAGTCTAAGGATAAGAGTTTGGGCCATGGATAAATCTGGCCCAACTTTGTAATTAGCAATCCAGGCCAATCCTATTTTTTGTTCAATTTCTAAATGCAATCTACCTATCTGGATTAGATTATCATAAATGAGCTACCACACATATAACATTCGTATTTATCGAATGACATCAGAAACTTTAGGAATAAGAAGAAAACAACAAGAAAGCTTGGACAATACCATTTAAGGCATTCTTACTCAAAATGGCATGATCTTGCTTTTCAAGACTAATTAGGGTTGGTTCATGCTTTTCAGGCATAAATAAACATGCTAAACAAATCAAACATTTTCATTTTTACAGCTAATTTATGTAAAAGGTTAATGTAAAGGTCAAGGAAGTGTTTGTGCTATAAGAGGTTGGACTATTTGAATTTAAAACAACTAAATTGGGCCAACTATTATATGTCGTAAATATGGCCCTGTTTAGATACACTGGGCCATTTTGGCATTTCGTCAATTACATGGTGTCCAGCTTTTCTTAAAGTTAACTCATACACCAAACATTTCATAGAAAACTATAGCTTTGAATTTACTACTGAAATAAACACAAACATGACTAATTAAGTTTGATCTTTCCTAGCACATAATATCTGATATTCATTTTCCTAATTAGCATTTACATGTGACATATTTGTTCAGTAGGTTGTTAGGAAACTTTAGGCAACATTCCAGGAAGATCCCTTTGTTAACATACACATAAAAAGGTGGGACTAAATTTTATATAGACCATATACGTAAGACGACCCATATTGACCCAGGGACGCTGCTTGTTTCTGGGCTACATAGTCATAGAGTCCATTGGACCACCTATGGACACATAGTTTTAACTGGAATTCTGGGTTAAAGAAAATTCACCATGATTTCAGTTCTTTGTTTAAAAAATAATAGGGGGTTTTATACCCTAGGCCCAATGACCTCAGGTTTAGACTTAATAAGGCCTATTGAGCCATTCATAAGTCTGACCTATGTCCATATCCAGCTAAAAGCCCAAAAATCAAAGCTACTTAAGTCAAAACAGTTATACAGTCCATCATTACAGTCCAAAACAAAGAAAAGGAAAGGAATACAGTTTGTCTTACAAAACAAAACTTGTACCTGGCCATTAAAGTGTCAAATACAAATTTATGGAAAATACTAACCAAATAGTTATTCTAACTACTCCTGCTTCATCTTCAAACAAGTTGAAATTGCCCATGATTTTACACCTAGAGTTGAAAATACCTGCAGTTTTTAATGTTGATTTTTCTAACAAACACAATCGAGATTTTGTGCATTATTATGGAATGAATCTGACAATTGGAGGATCAGATTCACTTCCCTAATGCTTATACAAACTAAAAGCAACATTGCTACCTAATAAAAATTCTAAATGGATTTCAAGTACTCACACACGTCAAAAAAATACGCAGCTAACAACACAGATTTCAGCAACGGATTCATAGACATCTTAACAAACAAAGTTTCACACAATACCAAAAGAGTTTACATACCTTTAAAGAGACAACAAAAGAAGAAATATATGTGATCAAATAAAGCTCAAGAATACAAAAAATTCGAGCACAACACAGCAACAAGACAGCAGCAAACCAGCCAGAATACCCCAGAAAACAACAGCTTGACCAAACCAAGATTTTTGAAAAGAAAATCAAACAAGAGGACCAGTTTTTCCGGGGAAATCCACAGCCACAAGAAAACACATTCTTCAGAATGCTTTTGCACTCATAATTTTGGTATTTTTTTCTAGTGTTTTTTTATTTTTTCAGAGTAGTAGTAGATTTTCAGAACATTATTTTTCAGTGTGCGTGTGTGTGAATTTTTGTGTAAAAGCTCTCTCAAAATCTGTGTGTAAAAGCCTCTCCAAGTGTGTGTCCAAAAAAAATCTCCCAGGCTGCTGAATATTCTAGCTTATTTATAGGGAAATTTTGGGAAGCATCCTTTAAGGAATATATCTTATCTATTAAGCTAAAAATAGTACAGGTACAGCTGTCCATTCTTATCCTTTTGTAACAAGTGTACCCCCTTCTAGAACATTCCTACCAATTACAGTCCTTGTCCTTTTTTAAAGTTACTGTTTACACCCTAAAAATCTGATTTTAAGATATTTTCCTAATTCTATAACTTTCGTGGGTTGTTACACCCAAGATTCTTCAATTGAAGTACCTAAACTACCCTTCAATACCCTTGCAATTACCCTTTTAGTATTTAAAGGTTGTGTTATTCCTTAAGCTTCCTAATTTTGTCCTAATTGAGTGATTACCAATAATGAAGAAATTGGAAGGTTAAGCCTCTCCAAAAGTGAGGTTGAATAAATCTTAAACAAGATAATTAGCTAAACCTTAAGTGAATTTATTTTAGAACTTAGGTTATCTAGTTCAAATGATTTTGAGTTAAACCATTAGACTTAGTCAATTATCCCATATTATGCCTTGATCACGCTCAACTATGTCTAATAAAAGACTAACCGGGCGTTGCAAATATAATCCGGGGTATTATGCCCAATCTCGATCTCACAGGGAATTTACGTATCAATCAAGTCATTAGAATACGCAACTTTTACTCAATCAATTCTCTGAAGACATTTTAATATAAATTGGTGATATTTTACTAATTCTACTAACAGTAATAATAACTAGCAATTACTAACAATGTGTTGTAAACAATTATGATAAAGATCTAAGGTTATGGTTTCCCCCGTTGGTGAACTTACTTCTCGAATACTTCATATAGCTTGATTAGTTGTCTCTATCAATCATGAACAGTCTATCTACCATAAATCTCTCTCAAGTAATTATGATAATTTACTAGACGCACTCTCTCAAGTTACGCTAGCTAGATTGCATTACAGATCACTTTATATTGCATCCAAAGTATCGTTATTTCTAATCCAACTTCTAAACCCTCAGTTATGACTTTCGTCTATACCCCGGGAGTGATGTTGTTCAAACAACTACCTAAATATGCACTCTCTCTCAAGTAGATACATAATAAATAGGAACAGCTAATTGAGGGGCCTTCAATCAACTACAACAAGAACGTAGTTGAACAAATAGAGATTAATCAACCAATCAAAACTATATTAATATCACAATAAGTTTATCCCCCAACGGGTTCCACCAAAACCCTAGATTAAGAAAATTAGCTACTCATATTCATAAGATCAATTCTAAAATAACTTGCATGATTGAACTACAAAATAATAAATAAGAGCNTTTTTCTTCACTTCAATGGCTTCCTTCTCTCCGAATCCCCTTCAAGTTGTGTTTTGGGGTCTATTATATGTTTAGGACAAACCCTAAACATGTACGAGACTTCTATTCCAACCGGGAAACACTTAAACTCTTCAAAACTCGGAATTGACTGGACATCGGGACCCAGGCGTTTGGGCTCAAACGCCCCCTTAAAGCCAGGGCAGGCCTGGCGTTAGGGCCCAAACGCCCCCCTAACGCCACGGTCAGCCTGGCTTTAGGGGCCAAACGCCCCACTAACGCCAGGGACAGCCTGGCTTTAGGGGCCAAACGTTCGGCTAACGCCCGGGTGTTTCCTTTTCGACTCTTAAGCGTATTTTTTATGTATCTGCATCCATTTAGCTCGGTTTCCATCTCCAATGCACCTACACATGAAATAAACTCCATTATGC
>ML372208.1:0-30265 GCA_005239525.1 Nicotiana knightiana
TCACCATCTTCACGAGGAAAGGGTGTCTCATCTCCGGATTCATCGGCATTGTTATCGTAATCATTATTATGTTCCTCACTCTGTGCATCAGCCAGATCCCGATTCAATACGTTATTTTCGGGCAATTGAGTGAGTACGGGTGGTTCAACTTGCTCGTTTTCACTACACAACCAAAAAAAATATAAGCTACTGAATTTAATAAATACTTTTCATATAGCTATATAACTTGACTTACAAGTCGTAATGTGATGAAATTCCATGATGGACGTTTTCAATTGGGTGATGACTACCGGATGGGCCACTTGTAAAATTCATATCCGGCAGGTACCCCCTATTCAATATATAAGTGTTAATACAAATCCAACACACTAAAAATATACATAATTAATAGAAAACATAGCATAAATTTACCACTCGTCTTGTGAATGTTGGAAAGAAGGATAGAAATTATTTTCTCCCTCCTCATTCCCCGGCGATGATAAGTTTAAATCAAAGAAAAGTCTTTCATCTGGAACCTGTCCGGCAAAAACTGCTCCAGAATAACCACCCGATGACTGGGGGGTATCTCTACTATGCACAACCTCATTTTTTGGAACGTCTACAACCTTCACGTACATCTCCAACATTGTGATTAAAAGAAATTCCCGACATTCATCCGGAGTCCTCAGAAAATCACTCAAAGTTTCATCATCGTCGATGTTAAACTCCGAGTAAAAAGCAACCCCTTGCGGAGTGACGGAATACGGATATCGTCCGGTTACTTTAAGAAACACTGAACGTTTGCTCACACCCATTTTTTTGCATAACAACGATATCAATTTATCGTACTCCATGGTTAGTGGCAATTTAACATGACACTGAGTAGGTAAATTATAGCCCACAGAGTTATTCTCTATCACAACCTCACCCCCCCATGAAACTCGTATTCTACGCTCTTCAGACATAATGAAAAAATACTTGAGAATTTAACAACAATAAACGTTTGATCAAGAGTTGAAATTTTTTGTGATTGAATGAAATGCAATTCTAACCACTTTATATAGAATGCCTGGCCGGAGAATTTTTTTTTTAGTTGTATAGCGCCAATGTAGTAAGCGCTATACGCTTTTTGAATTATTGGTGGGCCCAGGAAGCAGGTATAACGCCATAGTACACGGTGCTATACAGAAAAATAGGTATAACGCCTGATACTATGGCGTTATACATATGTCAGACAAATTCATTGTGTATAACGCCATAGTACAAGGCGCTTTACCTAGAAAATAGGTATAACGCCACATACTATGGCGTTATCCCTGTGTCTGACAGATTCAGAAGGTATAACGCCATAGTATATGGCGCTATACACTAACGGCACAGTTACCGTTAGTGTATAGCGCCATATACTATGGCGTTATACATAGATCCGTTCTATATTTTTTTTGGACTTATTTTAATTTTATTTGTCCAAATATAGCCTACTTGGGTTCCGGTAACAATATTTTTATAAAAAAAGAAATTTAGCAAGTTATTAATTTCAATACTTTTATATTATCATAATGACACATTTATTTATATGATAGGGATGACATAACAAATTTAAGACTACAAAATTCAAAGTATATTATTGATATGTCACACATGCATTTGGTTTAAGATGACAAGATTCAAAAAATAATATGTTAACACACATTTAATTAAGATCACAAGATTTAATTGTCTTATTTAAATTTTTAAATATTGTGTCTAATCGAACTAGACACATAAAATATATAAAGAAAATAGTAAGAAATATATATGAATTAATTATAAGTCTTAAATATCATGCAATTATTTATTTAAAATTCTTCTTCTGGCCCCTTGGGGCAAGTGAGAGCGCTAGATCGAATAAACAGGAGTACGAAAAAGTATTTCCTCACCTTTTGTGCTACTTCTAAAAATAAAACCAACTCACCCTCTCTTAAGGGAGAAACTGAAATCTTTTTTTTTTCTTGCTAGTTTTTCTTCTTCTGATGGGGCAAGTATATAAACAGTAGAGGACGATTGACGTTGGTACATGAATTTAAGTAGTGTAAAAAGCAGTTAGAATAATCATGCCCCAACTTTAATGTCAATAAACTCTAAGCTGATGGATATAGCCGTTAATATGGGCTTGGTCTACTTTATTAGCCAGGCTCGTCCTATGATTTAGTAGGATTGGTCTAAGATTTAGAGCCCATTTAAGAATGAGATTTTTTAGCCCGACCCAAATAAGTTTGTGGCCCTTGCGTCTTGATCGAAGTTGCTAAAAGTTGGATTAGTTACCTCCTATCGCAAAGGTTGATACCTTATTTATTTTAAATAAATACCCTTTTAAAAAATTATATTCCATAGCTGCCTTTTGATTTTTTATAGCCAAATATCTATTTATGGTCACCTCCTACCCTTAGCCATAAAATAAGCTTTGTATTATTTTTCTCTCTCACCTTAAATTCTCGTATCCCCTCAAATTTCTCCTATTCCCTACCCCATATTTATTCTCCCCCCCTCTCTCTCTACTTCCCGATGACTTCTCCTCCGCCAGACGCTGGAGCAATTGCCACTGTCACTGTTCGACCGTGGCCGTTATTCATTGATATCGCGCCCTCAGCCTCCCAATCCACTATTGTTTATGAGAAACAACTTATCCTGTTGTTTTGCAGACTTGGAGTGCATTGTACCAATACGAGATGCTAAAATATGTTCATAGTGCATAATTTATTTTTTCAGTTCTTTTCCTCTATTTGAACTTCTTCTACCTTCTAATTGTTCGACAACAGGAATAAAGGAATAATATTATTTTTATACTTTCATCATCACTTTAGAAAGTATGATATGATAGCTTATTCATGAACATATCGTCAAAGTTAATAGTTGTAATAAGTGGTTATTTGCTGATCAAGAAAGGAGTTATTTATTGCAGCCGCCCTCAGCCTCCCAATCTCATTCTCTGACGCAACATATCAGATCAACAAAAACCTCTATTATTTCGCCGGTAATTACGTGCTAACCGTCGGCAACCAGAGGCAACGGTGACGACGAGCGAGGACTGGATACTGATGTTGCTTCAACGAGACGACATTAGGGTTATTCTTGAACAAAGACGATGGAGTTGAGGGCTGAGCAACTTGAATTTTCTGTTACTATATTTCAATGTATCTCGCTGTATTTCCATGTATTTCATTGTATTCATTGTATTTTTTCTATTGTATTTCAATGTATCTTGCTGTGTTCTATGTATTTCATTGATTCATTGTCCTTTTTTCATTGTATTTCAGTGTATTCCGCTGTATTCTATGTATTTCATTGTATTCACTGTCTCTCTATATTCCATGAATGTATTCATATATCTATATATATATATATTTTAATTAATATAATTTATGTATTCAGTTGTATTATATAATGTTTTTGAAGATTTCTATATTTTTGGGGTGTTTTCCGGATGAGAATCATTTTTGTAACTGGAAATACAAAATTTGTGTGTTATAATTGAGTTTGTTGAGTTATATTAGGAGTCTATTATGTTAATTAATTCACTTTCCGTTTAAAAAAAATGTAATCCCCTGTTTCGCGCCGTTAATATAGTCAAATACAATAATCCGTCCAGCCGTAATCCCATGTTTCACGCCATGAATATAGTCGAATACACTCGAATACAAAAATTTGTCTAGCTGTAATACCCTGTTTCACGCCTAGAAATTCTACTATATTCATGAATACAGTAGCTTAATACATCAAATACACTATAAAAAATCTGAAAACATAGCTATAGGAAGTAATATAGTAAATGGTAGCTACAACTAGCTAGTAACCACTAAACAATAGTTGTTTGTAAAAAATTCTCCTAAAAGTTTCACGGGGCGTCCTATTTGGTCGTCTCCATTCACTAGTCTATACTCAGTATAGTAGCACTTCATTCTTCCGCTTTCCTACTTCTTTCGCTTCTCTTCCTCTCTTCTCTTCTCCAGAAAATCTTTATGGGTTATGTTGTATTTACGGAGGAATCCAACATGATGTATTCCTTTCTCATCATCTGACTACTCTTTTTTTGTACTTTGCTAGTTGTCGTTTACACCATAAGACAAGTTTAGCTCAAAAATGAAGAATTTCACATTAAATCCGTCAGAGAGAGCATGGATGATGCTAATTAGTAAATATTATGGTTTAAAAGAGAAGAAGATGAAGTATTTTGTTATTCAAATGCAGGGATCAATGATAATCCGAGGTTTGAATATAGCAGACTAAGAGCTAAAATAGAGAAAGCTCGAAGCTTAGCTATGGCGATGGAAGAAGAAGAAGAATCGAGGGAAGAGAAGGGAGAAGAAGGGAGTCTGTATGAGAAGATTGTAGTTGTTATTATGATATTCTAAATGTAATACAATCACATATAAGTAATGAAAGATTCTTTTAACCACTTCTCAACTAACTCTAACTAACTTTTGGCTCCCTAACTAAATTTCAGAACTAACCACTAGTTGTCACTCTTCTTCATTAAATACAGCTCACTTATACTATTAATACATCACTAATTACAATTTGTATAATAGTACATCCCCCCCCCCTCCCCAAGAGATCCTTGTCCTCAAGGATCAAAGTGAGGAAATCGAATTTAAGGCTCATTGTAGACCTCTCATGTAGCATCATCAGCTGGTATGCCCTACCATTTAACAAGCTTATGTGACACAACCTTATTCCCCCTTTCACCATCCTTCTCTGTAAAACCAACTCTGGTTCAGGGCATTGAGGGTTAGTAATATCGACTGCTGGAGGATAAGAGATATGACCGGGAATAGCATGACACTTCTCAGCAAAGACACATGTACAATCAAATGGATTTTGACTGATGCTGGAAGCAAAAGTGTATATGCTACAAAACCTATCCTCTTGGTCACTTGAAATGGTCCATAAAACTTTTCTTCCTTAAATGGTATTTTTCTATTACAATGTCATTCCGAGATTCAAATCTCTGTGCTCCTTGTTGCTTTGCTTCTATTACGGATTTGTCTTTTTATACTAGCATAACTACTGTCTAATTAACTCGGTTTACTGCCTGATCAACATGTTTAAATTTCACTCTTCTGGTTTATTACTTTAACCAGCATGTTTACCTTAGTTTAAGTACTTCCATCTTTCCTGTTTACTTCCTTCAACTAGCATGTTCATTTTAGTATCTCAGACTCCTAATTTATCTGATTAACCCCAATTGGCATGTCTAATTATGTGTAGTAGGCCCCTGTCCTCATCATGACTATTCCTGCATTCTGTCTCTATGCTTTACTGGATATTACCACTTTAGCTTCGAGTATGATTTCCTTGTTAAGACTCTGAGTCAGTAGTTTGTGTTCTAATGCTATGAATTTGGTTGCTGGTTGTCAATAAGACCCTGCTTGTTCTGTGTACTTGTTGTTCAATATGATCTCCTTCTTATCCTCCTTATGTGCTCCTGTTTCAAGTGTCTTATGTTCCCAACCCCTACTCCCTTTTGTATAACTGCCTAGACAACATGCCTATAGGACATCATGAACTCAGACTGCCTATTTAAAATCACTTGTTAGTATTAAGATTCTGATTAACATTTGGATATCATGTTTATAGGACATCTGGAATCCACGCCTAGGCAAGCTTGTAGTATAATTGAAATCTTGCAAATGGTAAAACTGTGCTTTGTTTAATTATTTGTGAACTGCCCAGATTCAGCAAGTCCTAAAATCAGTAGGCAAACTGATTAGGTTTCTATCACTTCTCCTTAACACAATGCTGCATATTCTCTGCTTGTCATGCTCACTTAGATATCCTGTTCTAGGACTTTTCTGAAACATCTGAAATCTTGCTGTTTGAGACGTGCTAATTATTTGTTTATTTGTGGAGGTAAACATGAGCCCCTTAATTGTTCTTTACTTGAAAGTCCTATATGTTCTTTGTTTTCGCTTAGATTTTCTCCTTTAATCACCTCAGGAGAGTCTCGAACTGCTAAATTAGAGGTCCTAAACACCTCCGGGTCCATAAGGAAGGGACGAGTAATGCACACATAGAGTTCGTCTAATTAAAACCGCTTATAACCGCTAAGGTGAGGGTAATTGGGTAGTAAAGGATATGATGACCTGTGCGCTAATGCCACATGTAACCCCTCTAGTTGAGGAAGGTTTACCAGGTATTGCACAGATGTGATCCTATAGGCTAATAAACCTAGGCACTCCCTTATTTTTGTTTTTAATAATCTTTATATGCTTAAATTGTTTTATTTGCTTAATGAATAATTCAAAAATGAGTTTGGTAGGGACCCACCATTGTGGACCTCGAGGGGTGCCTAACACCTTCCCCTAGGGGTAATTTCAAGCCATTACCCAATCTCTGGTAACACAAATCGGTTCATGAGTTACTTGCATTAGGTGCCCTAACGCACCTTAAATACGTTAGGTGGCGACTCTTCAATTTCCATACCCCTTTCCCAAAAGGAAAAGGAGTTGTCCCAAAATGTCGAAACCCGATTCCGCGAGGAAAAGGGGGGCGCGACAGCATGGAGACTCTGCTGGGGATTTTAGGCTTTTACCATAACAATCTTGCTTTTTGTAAATTACTCTTAAGCATGCTTCTTTTTTGTTAATACGTGCGCACCCTTTCCCTTTCCCCTTATGTGAATTTAATTGCTCGTTTTGAGCATTTATGATTTCCTTTAATGCAGAAACTAACTTATTTCTTTTTTTTCTTTCTTAAACATCTTTCAATTATTAAATACCGCATTTATTATTTTCCTAACGTGAAAATACGTGACAACATGCTATTTACTGCTGAATAAATCATGCTCAACATCATATTCCACTCGTGCGTAATCAATCCTATATCAACGATTGATGAGTGGTTTCTCTTCATATATACCACCTTTTAAATTCAAAAAGGCTTGTTTGCGGTAAAACTAGTCGATCAGCGGTGCAATCGACAGTTCCGTGCCTTTCCTCCTCAAGTTTTCCTCTTGAGGGAACCAGTCTAGACCCCCATAGCAACCTTACTCTGATTATAACTGTACATGCATCATGGTCAAACCTAGCCGGGTTAATATGTTGTCCACATAATACCCCTTTAAGACAAACCATATCCAAAGTCCACTGGGGTTTCATAATCCCAACGGATGCAACCACGTTTTGTGCATCAATTTTGGAGAACTAAATGCCAATATGCTAATCATTGATATATAAATAGTCGAATCTGGAGGAGGAAAGGGTATAACCTTATTTATTTTGCAGAAAATGAGGAACGAGGTCCCCAGGTTTGGCATGGTCCGTAGTATACCATCACTGCTACTAGGTTGGTGGGAATATCTTTCCTCAGTGACAAAAAACATGTGAAGAAGGTCCTGGGAAATTTTCCTTCTTTGTTAGACATCCAACCAAATAACATGTTGATAGAAGCTGCAACCATGTTCTGGGATCGTGAAAGATCAGTGTTTCACTTCGGGGATATAGAAATGACCACGCTCCTAGAAGAAATCAGGGGATTTGCTGGGCTACCTTGGGACAACCCTGGGCTATTGGTACCGTAAAATCGCACTGGTAGGGGATTTCTAAAAATGATGGGTCTGAAAAAGAACGCCGATTTGGAGTGCTTAAAGAAATATTATATACCATTTGACTATTTGTATGAAAGATATGGTCATAGCAAGTCCTACCTTATTTTCCATTATGATTTTTCCATCACTTCCTTGGGTCATATTCACCGCAGAGTTTTCGTGTTCATTGTTTGCTTCTTAGGTATGATAGTGTTCCCAACAAAAAGGGAAAGAATTCACACTAGACTGGCTATGGTCACCAAGACTCTAATGGAAGGAATCGAGGGACAGACATACACCATAGTCCCTATGATTATAGATGATATCTACCGGGCCTTGGACCATTGCCAGAAAGAGTCCAAACATTTCGAGGGCTGCAATTTGCTGCTGCAGTTGTGGTTAATGGAGCATCTCCAAAAGGGTCCATATCGCCAAGAGTTTCCACGAAGGGCATGGAATGAACATATTGCCTTCCATCATCCAGAGAGTGCTAAGGAATGGGTGGAGTTCTTCGAAAATTTCACTGAGGATCAGGTTCATTGGATGTTTGAATGGTTCCTTACTGAGGAGTTCATCATCAGGTCAAGGGACGCTCATCACTTAGTGTTGATAGGGTTAAGGGGAATATATCCCTATGTTCCCATCAGGGTTATGAGGCAGGCAGGCAGGAAGCAGGTTATACCACGGATCGCAAAGATAGGTCATTTCCGGGCATATTTTCAGGATGACGACATCCCTTACAAGTGTCAAGCTCAGCATATGTGGCACTCAAAGATTATTGTGGAGAAGGACACCATCGATCCAGGCAGGTATCATGTGGTACATGCACCCTTTTACCCGGCATGGTTGGAGGACAACTTAGCTGGGAAAGTTGAGCCAGGAATTGGTCGGGGAAACATGGTCATATACGAAGATGCAGAAACCCAAGTAAAGTACAACAAGTTGCGCAAGAGGATTCATGACTCCGAGGACGCACATCAGGAGATACACGAGACAAACGAGATATTAATAAAATAATGGAGGGAAATGGCTATCACCTCCAATAAAAGGGTAGAATATCTAGAGCAGGGCTTGATGGAGCTGGGAGAAAAGACAAGGAAAAGAATCACGGACTGCCAAAATGCTGAAGGAGGAGAGGGAGGACATCTAGCAAGAGTATACCTGTTGTTGGGCATGCGCGAACTGGGGGACCTGATCGATGGAGTAAAGAAGATTAAGCCTGGGGAAGGTTCTTCTGGGACCAAGTAGACTAGATTTATTTGCTTCTCCAAATGTAATAAGGCCAAGTGCCAGTAGTGACTTATCTTTTATTATCTTAGTGTCGTTTTGGGATTCGTCTATTTTTTATATTAATGAAATGAGGCATTTATTGGCATCTAAGTTCTCCAAAACAACTTGTCACTAGGACTACATCGGGCACAATGAGCCCCCAATATAGGACGTGAATTTACATTCCGAAATATGTGTTTAAGTATTGCAAATATTCTTTTCAGAATTCTTACTGACTTGGCTACCTTTTGTTTTTATTTCTTTCTTTTGATTATTCCCATTCCCCAAAGGTTGGTTCATGCATACTGGCATCATCAGCTTATCATGCTAGATCCAGGGTCCCTCCACCTTCTCCTCCTCCAAGTCCACCAAAAGGCAAAGGGAAAGAAAATATGGATGATTTGAACGGCACCAGAAAGGAAAACAACACACATGTTGAACAAGCAGAAGCTTCTGATGGCCGAGGTACTCAGGCCCCGAATGATGTGGTATCACGACTTGAGCAGAAAATACTAGAACTCCAGGGTGAGCTCGAGCAGGTCCGGAGCTTAGCAAATCTATCCCTCACACTCAATATTCCAGATGTCAACCATTCAAACACTCAGAACCCCGCACCACCGCAAAACACACCCAACAAGCGCCTACAAAATCCTCCTGCACCTTACCATTACACAACCCCACAATAGAATCAAACTATCCCTCCACAATATCAGCAAAACACCTACCATACTTCACAAAATACCCCACAAATCATTCACTAACCCCAGAACTCCACCAATGATCACCATTATACCCAAACTCCCGGTCACCAAAACAACCCTATATACGTGGAAACCCTACCTCACTCCACTCAGCCCGTATCCTACACACCAGAATCTACTGAGAAGGACCTGCTCATTAAGAACCTGGCTGAAGAGCTCAAGAAGTTGACAAGTCGGGTTCAAGGCGTCGAAGGAGGCAAAGGGATAGAATGTCTGAACTATGAAGACCTATGCATACAACTATATGTAGAACTGTCGGAGAATTACAAACCTCCCAAGTTCGAAATGTTTGACGGAACAGGTGATCCTAGGGTTCACCTGAGGACTTATTGTGACAAACTTGTAGGGGTCGGAAAGGATGAAATGATCCGAATGAAGCTTTTCATAAGGAGTCTTACAGGAGATGCTTTATCCTGGTACATCAGCCAGGATCCTAAGAATTTCAGGTTTAACACAGAGTATGCGACATATGTCTTCTACATTCAGAACTTAAAGAAGAAGCCCACTGAGACCTTCCGCGAGTATTCCACTCGCTGGAAGTCAGAAGCATCCAAAGTCAGGCCGACACTGGACGAGGAGCAGATGAACAAGTTCTTCGTCAGAGCACAGGATTCGCAGTACTATGAAAGATTGATGGTTATTGAAAACAACAAGTTCTCTGATATCATCAAACTCGGAGAAAGGATTGAAGAGGGTATAAAAACGGTATGGTGACAAACTTTGAGGCATTGCAGGCCACAAATAAAGCACTGCAGTCAGAGGGTATATCGAAGAAGAAAGATGCGGGAACAATAATGGTTGCCCAAGGACCCAAAACTCCACTTGTATGTCAAACTTACCCACTTACATACCAAGCACCTCCACCCACATATCAACCATCACCTCTCAGATATTCCCAACCAGCCACTGCTTATCACACATATAATTCCAAACCCTCTCACTTTCAGTTACCTCCAACTCGTCCAAACTACCCAAGACCTCGGCCTAACTTTGACCGCAGACTACCTAAACAATACACTGCCATTGCCGAACCCATTGACCAGCTGTATGAAAGGCTGAGGGCTGCTGGCTATGTCACTCCTATCCCTGCTGCGACCATGGAGAATTCATCCCAATGGGTCAACCCAAATAAGACCTGTGCATATCATTCTGGCATAAAAGGGCACACCATTGATGAGTGCCGAATGCTGAAGGATAAGATCTAGACCTTGATTGATAATAAGGTCATTAAAGCCAAAGAAGCTATACCCAACATCCGCAAAAACCCCCTCCCAGATCATAAGGGTGAAGGTATCAATGTGACAGAGACCGATGAGGAATGGGATCCCGAGGGATCAATTGAACTTATCAAAGAGGGTGAAAATCCTAAGAAACCCGAAGTCATGCTCAATCCTATTATAGTACAAATACGGCCGCCAGTGGAGGTTGAGGTAGCTGCATCAGTTCCATTTGAAGTTGATATAGCACCCCCCTGCAGCTGCGCATGTTCCATTTGAAGTGGAAGTAGCCACACCTTTCACAGTGACAGTGTCAACCACACCGCCTTTTGACACCAACGCTGTACCCTGGGATTATGTGGCCGAAGCTAGAAGAAGAGGAAATATCAAAATAGAAGAATCCAGTGCTGTGCATGGAATGACCAGAACAAGAAGAGTCTATACACTAGAGCATTTGGGAGAATCCAGTAAGCAGGCTTCTAACACACCCCTCATTGAAACATGCCCGGATGACCTTTGGAGGAAAGTTCAAGCAAGGGAGTATTCAGTCACTGATCATTTGAACAAGACTCCTGCTCATATATCTATCCTGTTACTACTACAAAATTTAGAAGTGCACATGAATGCTCTCTTAAAGGTGTTAAGTGAGGCATATGTACCTAACAACGTCACTGGCGGGGAAATGGCCAATATGGTGAGGCAGGTGCTGAAAAGTCATAAAATCACCTTCCACGAGGACGAGTTGCCACCCAAAGGTTTGAATCATAACAACGCAGTGCACATTACCGTGCAATGTGAGGACAATTTCATTTCCTGAATTCTGATAGATGGGGGATCCGGTCTCAATATTTGCCCATTGACAACACTAAAGAGGTTGGGCAAAGGCCTGTATGAAATACGAGAAGGGACTATGAATGTGAAGGCATTTGACGAGTCTCAGAGAGCTACCATTGGAGAGATCAATCTTTGTCTACAAATAGGGCCTACATGGTTTGATGTCAAGTTCCATGTGCTGGATATATCTGCATCATACAATCTATTGTTGGGACGACCTGGATACATGCCGCTGGGGCTGTAGCATTAACTTTGCATCAAGCAATGAAGTTCGAGTGGAACCACCAAGAAGTGATTATCCATGGAGACGGGAGCAACCCTATTTACACCCGTTAGACCATCCCGGTGGTTGAAAATAGAAGAAATCTAGGTGGAGAGACTTATCATCATATTGACAGGGTCAACGCGATCGAAAAAGATAAGTGGTGGAGTAGCAAGATAGAAAGTATGCTAGCATGGAGAGGATATAAACCCGACAAGGGTCTTGGAAAAAATCTTCAAGGTATCTCAAAACCAATACAGCTAAAGCGCAGTGGTACCACTTTTGGACTAGGATATCAATACACCTGGCAAGAGTTTCAAGACTGGTCACCACCATGGCGTGGTCCTTACTATCTTCTTGAGCAGCCGATACCGCACCTGAATTAGACTTTCCAGCAGACCGACATCATGTGGGGATCAGAGGAGGAAGAAGCATTTTTCGCCTTGAGGAACCTGTTCCTGGAAGATGAGGACATGGATTGCTGTATAATTTTTGAAAAGGAGAAGGAGGAAGGCCCTACCATCAGAGCTGTGAAGAGAGGATCATTCCTCAAGAATTGGACTGTCAGACCATCCAGGTCCCGATGAGTCCCAGGGTAGCAAGGCTGAACAACATTATTTTATTTTTCTGAATGATGATTTTCCCTTTTGCCTTTTGTTTTAAATAATATTTCCAATATTCCAAAACGCTGTTTTAATTATTGAAAATCGAATTTGTTTGAAACTTTCAACGAATTAATGATTACTATTACCATTTTTCTCTCATATCTTTATCTATACAGCATTACTATTTCCTATCTCGATGAACCGACAACCGTGACATGTAATGAGGCAACACGACAAAAGGATAGTGATTCAGAAAGAGGATGAATGCATTATGTCACGGACAACTTTATCAGAACAGGATGTCCAGAGACTTCAACAAAAGAGTCAAGCCGAGACAGTTCACACTAGGGCAGCTGGTGTTGAAGAAGATCTTTCCGCATCAGGATGAAGCCAAAGGGAAATTCTCTCCCAACTGGCAAGGTCCTTACATGGTTCACAGAGTATTGACAAGGGGAGCCCTCATACTCGCAAAAATGGACGGAGAAGTATGGCCAAAACTAATCAATTCAGATGCAGTTAAGCGATATTATGTGTAACTGTTTATGTTTTCCGCATATGATGTATTGAACTACGTTCGACCTGATTCCCGTTTAAGAGGGGATACGTAGGCAGCCCTGTGGGTTAGGCCACAATTCAATAAATTTTTTTATTTTCCCCCACCATCAGAAACTAGGGCAAAATTTTGAGGAGTACCCTCAAAATTTCGAAGCAAGTTTAGGCGATCACAACATATACAACAGTCAGAAATGCTTGTCCGTCTAACTGGGGCAGAATTTTGAGGAAGACCCTCAAAATTCTACGGTAGGAGAAGTCGCAATGTCTCGGATTGTGTCATAGTCACTGGTTCATCTAACCAATTTTATAAAAAACATATTTTTTTACTATGACTTTGAAAACTACGCATGCTTGCTTTTGAAATAAATCTGTTTAGTAAACGCTACCCCCAATGATTTGAATAGGATCTTCAGACCGAGAAAGCAAGTCAAGCAAGCCGACAGAGGCACGAACCGACCTCCCCCTTACAAGAACTCATGATTTTTCTTTGAATGCACGAACAAGGAATATGCGCGCCTCGAAATCACAACCTTCATAACAAGAATGATACCGAATCCACTTCCAGCTAAGAAATACTCTGTGATCACTTACTATTATTCCCTTTGCATGAGACTAAGCTCTGTCTCAGTCTTGCATGAGGCTAAGCCCTGCTTCCATATTTGCATAAGGCTAAGAACTGCCTTCCGTTTGCATGAGACTAAACTCTGTCTCAATCTTGCATGAGGCTAAGCCCTGCCTCCACATTCTGCATAAGGCTAAGCACTGCCTTCATATTTGCATAAGGCTAAGCACTGCCTTCAATTCTGCATGAGGCTAAGCCCTACCTCCATATTTGCATAAGGCTAAGCGTTGCCTTCTCTTTGCATGAGACTAAGCTCTATCTCAATCTTGCATGAGGATAAGCCCTGGCTCTATATTTTCATAAGGCTAAGCGTTGCCTTCTCTTTGCATGAGACTACGCTCTGTCTCAATCTTGCATGAGGCTAAGCCCTACCTCCATATTTGCATAAGGCTAAGCGTTTCCTTTTCTTTTCATGAGACTAATCTCTGTCTCAATCTTGCATGAGGCTGAACACTGCCTTCAATTCTGCATGAGGCTAAGCCCTGCCTCCATATTTGCATAAGGCTAAGTGCTGCCTTCAATTCTGCATAAGGCTAAGAATTTTCTTCATATTTGCATAAGGCTAAGCACTGCCTTCAATTCTGCATAAGGCTAAGCACTGCCTCCAATTTGCATAAGGCCAAGCATTGCCATCACCTTGCACGAGACTAAGCGCTGTCTCTCTGGCATTACCTATTCTCTTCTTTCGGGCTAAGATCTGCCCTCAATTCATACAATACTAAGCCCTGTCTTGTTGCTTCTAGCATCATGTCTTTGCATATCATGGGCTGAAATATTGTCCGAGGGCGTCATAGTCTGAAAGCACCATCCTTATAGCCGGAATACGCCATGTCATGTCCCGAGGATCTCTCAAACTTGCATATTCGAAGGCGTCATGGTTCGGAGGCATCATTTTCATGTCCCGAGAACACTATTTCATGGCCCGCGAATCCCTCACTGAACAATTCATGGCCCAGGACATCATGGTCTAAGGACATCATCCTCAACCGTCCAAAGACAATTCTCATGGTCTGAAGGGAATCTGCATCATGTTTAAATTTCCGCACAAATATATGCTCGTAGTATCTCTTTACTTGTAGGTGACTCGATAAGCAACTGTTACCCCAACAGGAGAATTCCTTCTCCAGTTCTTTCAAATTATCTCAAACCTGACCGCTCACCATAACCATTTTTTCACCTATTCCAAAACCTCGTGTCCGTTCTTGTGGTTACTTCATCGGTACATTTCGTTGATGAATACAGAACTACACACGACGTGATTCCTGTAAGACCAGGGATATGTAGGTAGCTTAGAAACCAGAGTGCGATCTAAATCTCTCAAACCATCTCGCTCGATCAAAATTGGCCATCATATCTTTACCCAACAACTCTTTTCATCCTTCCCGGGTAAAGAAGGGCAGCTGTTGATACCCAATTTTTCCTTATAATATTTTCAAAATTGCATATATACCTTCAAAACTATGCATTAGCATCAATTAACATTTTTCCATAATTTCTGCATTTTTAAGGATTTTAATAAACTTATTCCGGTATTTTTTTTATTTATATAAATAATTACTAACTGCATTACAAATGACTTTATAATAATTTCATGGTTTAATTTTTCTATTTATATTTATATTAAGCTTAAATTATTTCACAAATAGCCACATTTATAGTTCTTAGTTTATAATTGCAATAACTTTGCAATTATAGCCCATGCATCCATTATTACATTATTTTCCCAGAAAATAGCTTGGTGTATTTTTAAAATATTGAGTAATTATTTTAAAAGCATTTATATGCATGAAAAGTATTTTTTATAATCGGTTAATTATTTTTATAAAATATTTTTTATGAATTATTTGGTTATTTAACAAATAGCCTTTTTATTTCAGACCTAACGTCTTCTAATACCAACCCAAACCCCTTTTAATTTGTAACTATACGGTCGGTCGTTCCGTAAGATTTAGTCTCATTTTCCTTGTTTCTGCTTTATTGTGAGTTTCTTAGCCTAATTATATTGTGTTGAGTCGGTTGGTTCGAGTTCAGAGGTGTCGTGGTGAGAATTGAGGCACTTAGTCTCTTAAATTGGCTTTATAGTTGGAAAAGATAACTAGGAGTTAACTTACAGGCAAACGACCTCGGAATGTAGATTTTTGGGCTCGGATAGCTTCGTTAGGTGATTTGGGACTTAGGAGTGTGTTCGAAATGTGATTTAGAGGTCCGGAGTAGAATTAGGCTTGAATTGGCGAAATTTAGTTTTTGTCAAATTCCGGTCAGCAGTGAAAAACTAGCTATCGGGGTCGGAATGAAATTCCAAAATTTGGAACTGGTTCGTAGCATCATTTTGGATATGTGTGCAAATTTTTAGGTCATTCGGACGAGTTTTGGGTAGTTTCGGCATCGTTGGTGAAATCCTAGCTTGAATCATGGGTTGATTTGATGTTCAGTGTTGTTTCGGGTGTTCCGAGGGTTTGACTAAGTCCGGGTGATCATTTATGATTTGTTGGTACTTTTGGTTGAGCCTCCGAGGGCCTCAGGATGAGTTCGGATGGTTATCGACATGATTTTTGGTAATGTGGAACTGCTGGTGTAAAGATTTTTGGTTTTCCGCACCTGCGGAAGGGGGAGCCGTAGGTGCGAGGTCACTGGTGCGTTCTGGGAGCTGAGGGGCGTAGGTGCGGAGTTGAGGGGCTAAGCTTTTTCCGCAGGTGTGGAACCTTTGGTCGCGAGTGCAAGACCGCAGGTGCGAGGTTGGATTTTTAGTGGAATTGCACAGAAGCGCACCTGGGACAGCAAGTGCGGGTCCACAGGTGCAGTTTCACTGGACAAAGAGTATAAATACCAACCTTCGCGAAATTTGGGTTATTTCATCAAAGTTTTCATGCGGATTTGAGCTTGAGAGAGGGTTTTGAAGAGGGAAATCAAAAGAACTTCGTGGAGGTAAGATTTTTGGACCTAAAACTCATTTCTATGGTATTATTTGACTGATTAGGGGTGAAATTTATGGGAAATTAGCAACTAAATTGGAGGTTTAGGGCTTGGGAATTTGAAGACTTTAAATTGAGGAATTTAGGGGTCATTTGTGGTTGGATTTGGATGTACTTATATAGGTAGACTCGTGGAAGGATAAGGATTTTAGTTTTGTGATTTTTATCGAACTCCGAGATATGGGCCCGGGGGTCGGGTTTGGCCATTTTCTGGAATTGTGCTTAATTTTGATAATTTTCGAATGGGTTTCGTCTCCCTAGAATTTATTGATGATATTAATCTAGTTTTGGTTTGATTCAGAGCAATCGGGAGCCGATTCGAGAAGCAAGAGTATCGTGGATTAGTATTTGGGCCGGTTTGAGGTAAGTAATGATCATAAATCTTGGCATGAGGATATGAAACCCTGGACTTTACATTTTTATCACTGTTTTGAGCGTCACACATACTAGATGACGAGTGTGTGGCGCGCGCGGTTGGGGATTGTGACTTGGTCCGTCCCGTGGCAATTACTAAGTTGCGTATTTGATTCTACTTCATATGATATTCATGTTTAAGACTATTATTATATTTTGGGATGTACGCCATGTTGGGGCCTTGTGCCGGCCTGTTTGGACCCCCTTGGGGGTTGTTACTGCTTTTCCTCACTATGTTGACTTATGATTTACACTCAGTCATTTCCTGTTTAATCGATTTCGAAACTCAGTCTCATTTACACTACTTTTGTGATATAAAATGATATTTTGGGTTGTGTACCCAATTTATTTGATAGCCCGAGTGGCTTTGAGAGATTTCTGACTGAGTGAGGCCGAGTGCCTATGTTGTGAGGATATTATGGGATCGGGCTGCACGCCGCAGCATGTTGCACTGTTTATGACATGTGAGAGGAAAAGAGCCTGAGTGATTATGCCACAAGATGGCTTGATATTAGCGCTTGGGCTATAGGGGCCCCTCCAGAGACTGTACACCCCCAGTGAGCACAGGTACCTACTGAGTGCAAGTGCCGAGTGATGAGAGCTTGGGAGGCATGAGCGTCTGTGAGGTAGACCGAGGGGCTAATACTGAGTGATTGTAAGGCATGCTGAGTGATTGATGCTGAGTGATATACGCCCGAGGGGCTGTTTATGATATATGTTTCCATCTACAGGGCTATTTATGACACCCCTCGACTCTATTTACTGAATCATTTGATTTCTATGGAATTTGTAAAAAAGGGTTCATTTTCAAAAGATATTTTACTGAAAGAGATTTGTAAATGTTACAAGATATTGTATCTGTGTTCTCTGAAAGAAAGGCTTCATTTACTATGCACTGATGACTGTTTACTTGTTTCGTAGCCTTATACATTATTTACTCTCATTACTATTGAGTTGGTGTACTCACATTACTCCCTGCACCTTGTGTGCAGATTCAGGTGCTGGGTATGAGCGCTAGCTTTTTTCGCATTCTCTTAGAGCTTTGTTCGGTATTTTGAGGTAGCTGTTTGGCGTCCGCAACATGCCCTCTTTCCCTTCTTATCCTATTATTTGATATCATTTCCTAGAACTGGTTGTAGTAAGGAAATAGTAGTGCATTGTATTGTTTATAGATGCTCATGAAGGTTGACTCCAGGTTTTGGGGAAGTGTATAAACTACTTTATTCGATTTTGTTGCTTTAAACTGTTAAACCGGAAGAATTTTATGGAATACCGAACAGTTTTAAATTTAGTGGAAAGTCTTTATGTTATTTCGCGGTAGATTGGCTAGCCTAGTATCATGATAGGCGCCATCACGGCCGACTTAGGATTCGGGGCCGTGACAAGTTGGTATCAGAGCCCCAGGTTACATGGGACTCACCGATCATGAGCAGGTTTAGTAGAGTCTTGCGGATCGGTATGGAGACGTCTGTACTTATCTTCGAGGGGCTACAGAACCCTTAGGAAAAATCTCACATTGTTGATTTCTGTCGTGCGAATCTGTTGATTCCTGGAACTAAACTTCTGTTGTTTTCATTCTCTCACAGATGGTGAGGACTCGCGCTACCGATCAGGGTGACCAGACACCAGCTAGACCAGTGAGAGGTCGAGGCCTCGGTCGAGGCCGTGGCAGAGGGAGAGGTACAGCCCGCGCAGTAGCCAGGGCAGTACCTGTGGACCCTCCTATTGTTCAGGATCAGGTTCCTGCCACAGTTGTTCTAGCGAGACCGCGGCAGGCACCGACATTGTGATTCCAGGACTTCAGGAGACTCTGGGTCAGATTTTGACTGTGTGCACCAGTCTTGCATAGGCAATCGCTGTTTCTTCTACTGCTGCTACTTCTCAGGCCGGGGTAGGCACTCATACTCCAGTTTCTCGGACACCCGAGCAGGTTATTCAGAGGCTTCAGACCCCGGAGGTAGTTCCAGCTCCGCCGATTGCCCCAGCTCAGGATTTTGTGATTCCAGTCATGCCAGATGACGAGCAGCACAGGTTGGAGAGATTTGGTAGACTTCAGACTCCGACATTGAGTGGTGCTGAGGGTGAGGATGCCCAAGGTTTCTTAGACAAGTGTCAGAGGATGCTTCGTACTGTAGGGATACTGGAGACCAGTGGGGTCTCGTTTACTACATTCGAGTTCTCAGGAGTTGCGTTCACTTGGTGGGAGTCCTACGAGAGGCGTAGGCCTATTGGTGAGGAACCCTTACTTGGAAGCAGTTCTCCACTCTCTTCTTAGAGAAGTATGTTCCCCAGTCTCACAGGGAGGAGCTGCATAGGCAGTTTGAGCCCCTGTCCTCATCATTACTATTCCTGCATTCTGTGTCTATGCTTTACTGGCTATTACCACTTTAGCTTCGAGTGTGATTTCCCTATTAAGACTCTAAGTCAGTAGTTTGTGTTCTAATTCTATGAATTTGGTTGCTGGTTGTCAATCAGTCCTTGCTTGTTTTGTGTACTTGTTGTTCGATATGCTCTCCTTCTTATTCTCCTTATGTGCTCCTATTTCAAGTGTCTTGTGTTCCCAACCCATTCTCCTTTTTGTATAACTTTTTGTACACTTAGAACTAATTGACAAACTGAAGTTGAGTCTGGGCAATGTGATGCTTTTGTGACCATGTTGTTGTTGCTGAACCTTCCTTTCCTTCAAAAGGTTTTCAATATGTTTTTTTACTCCTAATATGTTTTCCTAAACTATTGCTACTCCTGAAGTGTTTTTCACTCCTAATATGTTTTCCTAAACTATTGCTACTCCTAAATTAATTTTCACTCCTAAATATTTTACCTCTATACTGTCATCTCAACTATGTCAAGCACTCTCACTTCTACTCTTAAATTACTTAAGTCCTGCCCCTCCAATGTGTACTGCCTAGGAATCCATGAGATTCCTCTGAACTCTGGCACACTGGGGCTGGCCCTTCCACACTGCACATAACCACTTCTCTATTTAAAGGATCTTGGTGTGAGCATTGCCTGGGGTCCCTGAGGCCCTTGGGAACTTTGACACACCAGGATGCCCCTATTGGACATCATGAGACTATGGCACCTTGAACTGTTTGAAAGCCTGGTTCCAGGTTCTCTTTGGGCCTATTCAGGCTCCCTATAGCATATCTTTGATTTATTATGTAATAGTCTGTAATGATGATCCTTGTAACAGATATTTGGGATATTAGTAAAAGGGAAGGGATTTTCATATAATTTTTGTGGGGGAAGTTGGGTAGAAATCATGCTCTGAGGATTACTATGACTATTTGCTTGCATTAGGAATCATGCTCTTAGGATCATTTGTGCATTAGAAAACATGTTCGTAGGCATCATATCGTTTGTTCTAAAACTTCTGCTTTTCTAAAAGATGCTGCATACAACATGCCTGCTTAGAAATCCTGTCACTAGGTTGTTATTAATTCTACCTAATAATCATGTTCATAAAGTTCTCCTTTGTGCATTAAACATATTTTAGGACTTTTAATGCACTCACCTGAATACTACGCCTATGTCTAGATAGTATAAAAAGCAGTCCCAACACCTAGGTATCATGCTTATACAGATAAATGTATAAAATCAGTTCTGTAATGTTCAACACGTAGACAACATGCCTATAGGACATCATGAATGCATACTGCCTGTTTAAAATCTCTTGTTAGTATTAAGATTCTGATTAACATTTAGATATCATGTTTATAAGACATCTGGAATCCACGCCTAGGCAAGCCTGTAGGATAATTGAAATCTTGCAAATGGTAAAACTGTGCTTTGTTTAATTATTTGTGTACTTCCCAGATTCAGCAAGTCCTAAAACCAGTAGGAAAACTGATTAGGTTTCTATCACTTCGCCTTAACCCAATGCTTCATATTCTCTACTTGTCATGCTCATCTAGATATCCTGTTCTAGGACTTTTCTGAAACATCTGAAATCTTGCTGTTTGAGACGTGCTAATTATATGTTTATTTGTGGAGGTAAACATGAGCCCCTTAATTGTTCTTTACTTGACAGTCCTATATGTTCTTTGTTGTCTCTTAGATTTTCTCCTTTCAGCACCTCAGGAGAGTCTCGAACTGCCTAAATTAGAGGTCCTAAACACCTCCGGGGCCATAAGGAAGTGACGGGTAATGCACACATAGAGTTCGTCTAATTAAAACCGCTTATAACCGCTAATGGGAGGGTAATTGGGTAGTAAAGGATATGATGACTTCTGCTCTAATGCCACGTGTAACCCCTTTAGTTGAGGAAGGTTTATCGGGTATTGCACAGATGTGATCCTATAGGCTAATAAACCTAGGCACTCCCTTATTCTTGTTTTTAATAATCTCTATGTTCTTAAATTATTTTATTTCCTTAATGACTAATTCAAAAATGAGTTTGGTTGGGACCCACCATTGTGGACCTCGAGGGGTTCCTAACACCTTCCCCTCGAGGTAATTTCAAGCCTTACCCAATCTATGGTAACACAAATCGGTTCACAAGTTACTTGCATTAGGTGCCCTAACGCACCTTAAATCCGTTAGGTGGTGAACCTTCAATTTCCATACCCCTTTCCCAAAAGAAAAAGTAGTTGTCCCAAAATGTCAAAACCTGACTCCGCGAGGAAAAAGGGGGCGCACAACTTGTGTGCAAAGTTTGAAGTCAATCGGAGTTGTTTTGGTATGAATCGACATAATTTTGAAATTCGGAAGTTCATAAGTTCCTTATGCTTGAATCGATGGCGATTCGTGGTTCTAATATTTTTTGATGTGATTTGACTCTTCGAACGTGATGTTTTAGGACTTATTGTTATGTTTGGTTGAGCTCTCGGGGTCCTCGGGTGTAATTCGGACCATGTTCTCCGCATTACAATAACTAGAGGATTTCTGAAGCTACTAGTTTCTATGGGTCTGGTTTCCTTCTATGCGTTCGCGAAGGTTTTCCCACGATCACGTAGAGTCTTCAGGGTTTGCTGGAATTTTACCCTTCACGTTCGCGAAGGCGAGGACGCGATCGTAAGGCTTACTAAGATTTTTCATCATGAACGTGTAAGGTTAATCATGTTCACGTATAAGAAAGGTGAGGCTAGGGGGCTGAGGCAGTTTGTGCTACGCGTTCGCATGGCTTGGGACGCAGTCGCATAGGAGGAGGCATCTTGATCACCGCATTCGCGTGGGCCATTTTGTGAGGGCAACATTTTTGTTCTTCGCGATTGTGAGAGGCCTTCCGTGATCGTGAAGAGGAATCACTAGGAAGCAGAATTTAAATCTCAAAACGTGGGTTTCATCTCATATTTCATAATTTGGACCTAGAGAGCACGGTGTGAGGTGAGTTTTCGAGGGGTTATCAAGGAAATCGTTGGGGCAAGTGATTCTAACCCGGATTGGTCTATATTTCATGAATCTATTGCTATTTTCATCATCTAATTAGGGATTTGAGTTGGAAATGTGGGAAAAATTGTAAGAACTTCCTAGACTAAATTTTTGGGGATTGAAAGGAGATTTGAGGACGAATTTGAGTAATTCTTATATGGTTGGACTCGTTACTGAATGGGTGTTCGGATTTGTAATTTTTGTCGGGTTTCGAGTCGTGGGCCCAGGTTGAGTTTTATTTCTTTGCAAATATTGTAACTTTATGGTTCGAAAATAGTTTCCTATAGTTCATATTTATAGTATGAATTCGTTTTGACTAGATTCGAGCCGTTCGGAGTTGGATAATCAAGGGAAAGTCATACTAGTGGATTGAGTTAGCGTATTTTAAGGTAAGTGTCTTGCCTAACTTTGTGTGAGGGAATTACCCCTTAGAATTTGTGTTGTTTGTGATAATTGTGATGTATTGAAGCCCTGTACGCAAGGTGACGAGTGTGCATACGGGCTAAATGTGAAAATTTACCAGTTTTAGCTATGTAGATTTCTTTCATGCCTTAATTGAGTTATTTTAACATGTTATATTTAGCATCATTAGTCTATTTCACATGTCCTATTTGTCTTAGCTCTAAATTGTTAATTGCACTACATGTTTAGTTTAAGTTCCTATTTCCTTTATTCCATATACATTATTTAACCGCTGAATTTTTACTTGATGTTGTTGTTGTTCTTGGAATATCTTGTTGTTGAAATTGGATTGAGTTGTAAAGGTCGTGATTCACATTGAGGAAAAGTGTTAAGTTGTGAAATACTATTCTTGTTTAGTTATTCACCTCTGGTTATTATTGTTGAAACTCTTGTGTACATTATGGTTGATCCATGAGCTACTTATTGTGAAAACACCATTGTTGTTGATTTCTGTGGCGAGTTGTAATATTTGGCACTTGAGGTGAGATTTGTGATAAGCGGTGGTATAAGGTTTTGGGGTTGAAACTCATGCGGTGAGATAAGGTGATCTTGGTACGTGTGGCTAGTAGGGGAACTACTAAAAATCATGCGGTGTGATAAGGTGGGATAAAACGCGGGATGCTATTTCGGGAAAATGATTTTTAAAACTAAACGCAAGGCTCTCGCGGTGATATGAGGAAAGACGGTGAATTATTCTTGTGATTTGAGACTACGAGGAAATACCTCGGTAGTGACTCTTGTTGATATTTATCTATTTCTTAACTTGTCTTTGGTTGTTTTATTTCCTTAGAATATCATTTCTTGTTTTATCGTGTTGCATTATTTGATTTAGTTCAGATCCAGGTACCTCCTACCAGCCCAGGTACTTGCGAGAGCTCAGTTTGGTGACTTCAATATACACCCGTCGACATTCGCAGGCCTCAGAATCCCCCTCTACCTAGACTATTTTATTTACTGATCCTTTATTAGACACTGATGTATAGGGATATTTAGTATCACTTCTAGAGCTTGTGACTTGTATTTTGCCAGGTTTTGGGGAATTATATATATGCTGAGTTGTGGAGATTTTCTTTATATTAGTTGATGAGATTTGAGACTTTAATTATTATTTCAGTTATTTATGCATGAATGTTAGGCTTACCTACTGTTAGAGACTAGGTGCCATCACGACGTCCTACAGAGGGAAATTGGGGTCGTGACAGTAACTCAAATAATTTTTCATTAGACAAAAAATTAATCTTGTCTTTGAGATGAATAATTCTTACCACCGTTTCTTCATCAGATTCTCCAATGGCCATTAGTGCTGTTCATTATCGTCATCATCATCTGAATTTTCTTCCCAAGCAGCGACCATAACCTTGGTTGATCCTTTGTTGTTGCCTTTCTTGGGTGTAACCTGTTCCTTCTTCCTGTTCCTCCGTTCAACTCTTTCCTTCTTCCATTCAATTTCCTACAAAGGACAATTTTTGATCAGTCTTTCTCACTTGTACCAACCATCTTGGTTTGGTTCTCTAGAGCTCTTGACTTGTTGTAGATTCCACTTCTTGAAGAACCATTTCCTCTCCTTAGGTACTTCTTGAAGTCTTTGGTGATCATTTCCATTTCATCATCTGCCAGATTAGAACCTTTAGTGATTTTGAGTGACAAACACCTTTCCTTCTTAGGTACATCCATTTTCATGGTTTGTCTCCTAAGTTCATAGGCAATAATATTTACAATCAATTCATCTAGTGAGAGAGTGGCAATATTCTTTGATTCCTAGATGGTAGTGATCTTGCTTTCCCAAGTAATTGGCAAGACCCTAGTGAGTATCTTCTCAACTCTTTCTTTTTCGGAGATAATCCTTCCAAGAGAATTTAGTTTATTTGTCAATGTAGTGAACATCTCCTGAATGCCTTCTCCATCCTTCATAGCAAAGTTGTCATACTGAGAGTACAATAGAGTTCCTCTAGATCTCTTCACTTTAGTTGTTACTTCATGGGCCACTTGCAGTGTGTACCGAATTTTCTTAGCAATAGAATAGCCTTGGATTTTTCTGTACTCATCTGGACCAAGTCCACAAACAAGAGACTTCTGGCTTTGCATTCTTTTCACATTTTTTCAGATCTTCAGCATTGCAATCAAATCTTGTCTTTGGCACATCTACTCCTTTAGAGTTTTTCTTCAAAGTAGACAGTGGACCATCAGTGACAATGTCCCATAGCTCATAGTCCTCTCCCTGTATATGATCTCTCATTCTTGACTTTCACCAAGAGTAATACTGGCCATTAAAGAGTGGTGGCCTAGCAATGGATTGCCCTTCCCAATTTTCAGGTGGTGCACTCATCTTGATCTTCTCCTAAGGTGTTATCCTATACAAGGATAAATTGCTCTAATACCAATTGATGTTTTGTACTTCAATACCATATAAGGGGGGGGGGGGGGAAGGGAAGGGGGGGGGGCAAGGGAAGGGGTGATTTGTGTGGTGTCCAATTTTTCGCGTGCACAGATTATAGAAGGACCTAATTCTTCTATGTGTTCCTTATACCGGTTACAAAATAATAAATGCAGAAAGTAAAGAACATAAGTATTTTTACGTGGAAAACACCTGGCTCAATAGGTGAAAAAACCACGACCTACTACCTAATAGGATTTTTCCGAACACTTCACTACATCACTAAGCCAAAAATAGCATTTACAAGCTCTTGTAAACCAAGGATTACCTCTAACCTTTTCTGGCAACCAGCCTAAGACTGTTGCGACAATTTTAAGTTAACTCTAACTTGAACAATACATTCAGAGTACCTAGTACAAATGCTTCTAAAGAAAGCTGAAAGGTACAACTCAAAAGCCCTATTACAATGAAACTAGAATAAAAGACAAACACTTGGAACTGGTTCTTCTATCTGGTTCATGTAGCTTCAGCCTCGCACACTTGAATCACACAGGAATTTCTTGCAAAATGCCTTGCTATTTTGCTCTCAACTCTTGTTGAACTTTAGCGTTTGTGCATACCCGTAAAAGAGAACAAACTGACATATATAGAGTTAGTATAATAAGAAATAACTAGAGTTCTAATGATATACTCTTCCTTGGTGGAAGAGTTCTAGTTATCTTCAACTTCTAACTCTTCCCTTATCTAGGATAGAGTTCTCATCGACTAAGGAGTCCCACTACATACCAATTATGGAACTTTTTTGTTCAGGAGATATTAGATATAACCACTTAAGATTATCTCCTTCACGTGCATGCATTGTGCTTGAATCTACCTGTGTCTGTGTACACTATGTGTGGACCTGGTTCATATGTGTGTTCCTTTGTCAATCATCAAAACAAATTTACTTAGACCAATAATTTTATTTTGAATTTTGGAATTTTAATAAATGGAATATTATCTTCCTTTTGTTAGTATTTTATTATAATCCAATGTTGATAAATGTAGCGTCCTGGTTCATTGGACAAAAAAAGGGGAAAAAGACGACCTTGTTCTTATTTAATTTGACGAAAAGTCTGACGGCGGAAAAGTCTTTTGGAGACCTAAGGTATTGGAGTTCAGAGTCTCCCCACTGGTGAAGCTTTCTACAGCCAACTTTCTTCAGAAGTCCTGGGAGAAAAATTATAGGTGGATCTAGAATTTGAAGATTTCGTGTGCCGTATTATTTTGTACGTAGACATATTATTATTTGTACGGTCCAAAAAGGTCAAATATTCAGTTGATCAACTTTTGGCTTTGATTCAGGTTATTCATCTTTTCTGTTTATATAGACAAATATATCAAATGAAAAAAAATTATGGCAACTTAGTGCACATCATAAAATTTTTAGAAGTATTACTAATATTATAAAGTTTCTTCTACATAAGAATAAATAAAAGACAACCACTTCTTTCATTTTCTGACGTAGGGGGAGTGTTTTGGGTAGGAAAGAATTTTGGGAAATAATGGAGCTTTTGTTAATTTATTGTACACAAAGGAAAGAACTACATAAGTCAAACAAGATTAAATAAATAAAAAAGTGAAAAATAATTAATAAAGTAAAAGTAAGAATAAAAAAAACGAAATAAGTGAAATATCTGAAACCTCACATTAATTGTCCAAAAGTTCCGAGAATCATATAGTGTTGGGCCAGAAAAGGAATACCACATAAAATGACGGGCATCAGTGGAAATATTAGCTCGTAAATATTCAAACTACTAGCGATATAACACATGATTCTGCCGAGGTCGTTCGTCTCGATCCAGAATAAGGTGTACACTACCGAGGGTCGAGAGAACAAACCATAGATGCATCTATATACTATCATGACATTCGGCCCGCTCCATAAGAAAAGGAAGGAAGTTACCAAATTAAGAGACACGTGTTTACATACAACAAATGGGCATAAATGAATATAGTCTTAACTATTTCTCAAATAAATCCCCCACAACTCAAGGTGTTAAGGCTTGGCCTAGTGTACGTATAGTTATTTCTAAATCAACTTCAATTATAAGTTCAATTAGTTAAGCCAGCAGAATGAGTTCAAATAATTAAAATATTACATGATGAGGTCCTAAGTCTACCTAGGAATAAACATGATTTAGCTACAAACAGACCCTCGTCACCTCGTGCATACGTAGCAACCCCAACTAGTTTCACATTACAATAAATATCACGTAGAGGGTAGTTTCCCCCTCACAAGGTTAGATAGGAGATTTACCTCTCTCCGACATTCCATAACGGCTCCAACGCCATCCCATCTCTCCAAAACTAGTCAAGAAAATGTTCAAACCAATCAAAATGTGTTCTAAATACCCATAATAAATCAATTTAAATAATTTTCAATTCTGCTCTAGAAGTCGATAAAAATCAAGCTTCGGGTACACATGCCCGGATTTCAAAGTTGTTTGAAGACAAACTTTACCCATAACACCGCGAACTCAAATATATAATTTATTCCAAATTCCATGTCCAATTTCATGGTCAAAATTGAAAAATACCAATTTCTAGGTTTTCTACCAAAATCTCAAATTTCTACTAATTTTCATGTTTAAATCCTCATATACACCATGTATTTAACTCACAATGTGCGGGACTCACTTCCTTTGACATAGATGATGAAAATCGCCCCTTGTAGAGCTCCAAAAATCGAACAAGCCGTGTGAAAAATGGGTGAAATGAACCAAAACCCCGATTTAAAACAGGTCTGCCCAGCCACTTTCTTCTTCGCGTTCGCGTAAAACGCCTCGCGACCGCGAAGGCTAAATTCCTCATCCTCCAAAATTTCTCTTTGCATTCGCGTCACGTAGACCGTGTTCGCGATGCCTCCAGGTCTTTATGCTTCGCATTCGCGATCACACAGCCGCGTTCACGAAGGCTTGACACTTCTAGGTCCGTAACTCCCCCTTCCTTCTCTACATTTGCGACCTCAATATCGCATTCGCATAGGTTGCTCCAGGTCCTCTTCCGCGTTCACGACCCATGTTTTGCATTCGCGATGAACAAAAATCAACATCCTAAAAACCCTTTCTTCGCGAATGTGTGAGATCCTTCGCGTTCGCGAAGAACAACTCTAGACACTAGCACCAGCAGTTGCAAGACAAGGAAAAGTGGCCTGAAACCACTCCAATCACACCCCAGGACACTGGGTACCCATCTAATTACACCATCTAGTCACAATACATAACACGAACTAGCTCGAGGACTCAAATCACACCTAACAACATCAAAACTATGAATCGATGATCGAAATCTTTCTTTAAACTTTCAAACTTTCAAACTTTCAAACTTTGATGAACACTGTAACAACTCGACCGACTGTTTTTCTTTTTAGAACCCCGTTTGCCTAAATAAGAATACCCATATGTGCTTTTACTGTTTTATTACTTTCGGGGATGGTTAGTTCGGGATTTGGAAGGGTTCGGGTTGAAATCAGAACACTTGCTTTCCTATGTTGCCTTAAAAGGCTAAATTTGACTTCGGTCAACATTTTGAGTAAACGACCTTAGAATTAGGATTTGATGGTTCCAATATGTTCGTATGATGATTTCAGACTTGGCGTATATTCAGATCGGGTTTTGGATTACCCGGGAGCATTTTGGTGCCTAATAGTGAAAGTTGGTTCTTTGATGTTTGTCGGACCCCCTTTTCTCGCGAAATCGGGTTTCGACATGTGACAACTTTTTTAAATGGGTATTAAAAGAGAATAGTCACCAACTAATGATTTCAAGGTGCATTAGGGTTCCTATTGTGCCAATGACTCTGGTTTAACTAGTCAACACCACCAAAGATGGGGTAAGAGCTCAAGTTACCTCAAAGAGAAGGTGTTAGGCACTCCTCGAGGTCCACAACTGTGGGTCCCGGCCGAACTTAAATTATGTGGATTAAGTTATGTGATCAAATAAGCAAATAGAGTACAAAAATCTGAGAATTTTATTACAAAGATCTTAATGCGAATATAGAGGTACAACTATTTTAATTCTACTAGGAAAAAAGAAGGGAAAAGGGGGGTCCTAAGTTTTTAGCCTAAAGGATCACCCCGTGCAACATAAATAATATTTCGCAACTCGCTTGGGGTAGGGTGATACTCATATTATTCAGCGGACACAGACTATCATCTCCTGTTACCCGATTACTATATTAAAGTTGTTTACCTAAAAGCGTTTTAATTCAATTCTAAGTTGTGCCCTACGCGTGCACTACCTGTCCTATACCTATTGCCCAAGAGGTTTTGGACCTCTATCTGGATGGTTCTATACCTTACCTAGGTTGCTCAAAAAATGAAACGCTGAGCGACATACAAAAACATATAAGACTTCATGTAAAGGCAGTTAGATGCTCACATTAACTTTCACACTTAGACAACAGATGCACGCAAACAAATATTCAAGTTAGGAGATTTCAGAATTAAGATTTTTAAGCCCTATAGTATGACTTCTAGGTGTCTTTGAATCAAAGAATGCATGCAATTTCAGATGCAAGATATTGCTCATAGACAGGATTATACAGTTGTTACAAGCTGGTTATTGGAATCATAAATTTTAAGTTATTAACCCTATATGTGTTGTGCCTACGTGATCTACGCAGTTGAGTGTAACAAAATTGTCGCGCCCCCTTTTTATCGCGAAATCGGGTTATGACACGTGACAACTCTATTAAGGAAGAGTAATAGAGAGTCGCTACCTAACGAATTTAAGGTGCGTTAGGGCACCTATTTGCAGATAAATCTGGTTTAACCAGTTGCGTCACCAAAGATCGGGTAAGGGCTCAAATTACCTTGAGGAGAAGGTGTTAGGCACTCCTCGATGTCCACAACTGTGGGTCCCGGTCAAACTCGATTTATATGAATTAGTCTAAGTAAAAGAGAAGAGACAAAATTGGGCAAAGAAAATAAAATGATTGACTTTAAGACAAAGGTGGGGGGGGG